>OZ024906.1:94863913-94901226 GCA_964017125.1 Flabesymbios commensalis | reverse complement strand
AGACACTTCCGACTCGAAGTTAAATTATTTGCCATTTGTCATTGATCAGGCCGACAGAAGACACTTCCGACTCGAAATTAAATTCCTCGCCATCTGTCATTTATCAGGCCGACAGAAGACACTTCCGACTCGAAGTTAAATTATTTGCCATTTGTCATTTATCAGGCCGACAGAAGACACTTCCGACTCGAAATTAAATTCCTCGCCATCTGTCATTTATCAGGCCGACAGAAGACACTTTCGACTCGAAGTTAAATTATCTACCATTTGTCATTTATCAGGACGACAGAAGACACTTCCGACCCGAAGTTAAATTACCCACCATTTGTCATTTATCAGGCCGACAGAAGACACTTTCGACTCGAAGTTACATTCCTTGCCATCTGTCATTTAACAGGCCGACAGAAGACACTTCCGACTCAAAGTTAAATTATCTGCCATTTGTCATTTATCAGGCCAACAGAAGACACTTCCGACTCGAAATTAAATTCCTCGCCATCTGTCATTTATCAGGCCGACAGAAGACACTTTCGACTCGAAGTTAAATTATCTACCATTTGTCATTTATCAGGACGACAGAAGACACTTCCGACCCGAAGTTAAATTACCCACCATTTGTCATTTATCAGGCCGACAGAAGACACTTCCGACTCGAAGTTAAATTCCTTACCATCTGTCATTTAGCAGGCCGACAGAAGACACTTCCGACTCGAAGTTAAATTATCTCCCTTTTGTCATTTATCAGGCAGACAGAAGACACTCCCGACTCGAAGTTAAATTATTTGCCATTTGTCATTTATCAGGCCGACAGAAGACACTTCCGACTCGAAATTAAATTCCTCGCCATCTGTCATTTATCAGGCCGACAGAAGACACTTTCGACTCGAAGTTAAATTATCTACCATTTGTCATTTATCAGGACGACAGAAGACACTTCCGACCCGAAGTTAAATTACCCACCATTTGTCATTTATCAGGCCGACAGAAGACACTTCCGACTCGAAGTTAAATTCCTTACCATCTGTCATTTAGCAGGCCGACAGAAGACACTTCCGACTCGAAGTTAAATTATCTCCCTTTTGTCATTTATCAGGCAGACAGAAGACACTTCCGACTCGAAGTTAAATTATTTGCCATTTGTCATTTATCAGGCCGACAGAAGACACTTCCGACTCGAAATTAAATTCCTCGCCATCTGTCATTTATCAGGCCGACAGAAGACACTTCCGACTCGAAGTTAAATTATCTCCCATTTGTCATTTATCAGGACGACAGAAGACACTTCCGACCCGAAGTTAAATTATCCACCATTTGTCATTTATCAGGCTGACAGAAGACACTTCCGACTCGAAGTTACATTCCTTGCCATCTGTCATTTATCAGGCCAACAGAAGACACTTCCGACTCGAAGTTAAATTATTTGCCATTTGTCATTTATCGGGCCGACAGAAGACACTACCGACTCGAAGTTAAATTCCTTACCATCTGTCATTTAGCAGGCCATGCACCCTTTATGTAAAATTGCACCCCTCTGTATGATCGCTCACGATAACGGGTCCCCGACAACGTGTTCAACAAGTTCTATCCTTCGTGGCCTGCCATATAAGGTGTCATAGTGTCACTCTCTGTCACGGATCACGACACCACAGACACCCCCTTGCCCCACCCCTCCTCCTCCCTTCTACACTATATGCTAAGGTAGACTAAAGGGAGTGCTTATGACGACACCGCAGACTACGCCCGTCACCAGTAATCACCCAATTACTCTCAACTAAAGGCTCTAGTGGGTCTTAACAGTAATATGTTGAGCAGGCTGAAGATGAAGGTGCGTACCGGCATATGTGTAACCACCTGCTTGGCTCTGACCATACGCATATTTATGTATTCACGGACTTTATATGGATCACCGAGGACTGACGTGGACTTATCACAGGCGGCAGCAGATCAGCCTCATATGACAGAGTCTGAGAGCACAGAAAACACAGGTCAGCCTCATATCATAGAGAGCACAAAACACACATGTCAACCTCATATCAGAGAGAGCACAAAACACACAGGTCAACCTCATATCATAGAGAGCATAAAACACACAGGTCAGCCTCATATCATAGAGAGCACACAGGTCAACCTCATATGACAGAGAGCACAAAACACACAGGTCAGCCTCATATCATAGAGAGCACAAAACACACAGGTCAGCCTCATATCATAGAGAGCACAAAACACACAGGTCACCCTCATATCATAGAGAGCACACAGGTCAACCTCATATCATAGAGAGCACACAGGTCAACCTCATATGACAGAGAGCACAAAACACACAGGTCAGCCTCATATCATAGAGAGCACAAAACACACAGGTCAACCTCATATCATAGAGAGCACACAGGTCAACCTCATATCATAGAGAGCATAAAACACACAAGTCAACCTCATATCATGAGAGCACACAGGTCAACCTCATATGACAGAGAGCACAAAACACACAGGTCAGCCTTATATCATAGAGAGCACAAAACACACAGGTCAACCTCATATCATAGAGAGCACAAAACACACACATCAACCTCATATCACAGAGAGCACAAACCACAGAGGTCAGCCTCATATCATAGTGAGCACAAAACACACAGGTCAACCTCATATCATAGAAAGCACAAAACACACATGTCAGCCTCATATCATAGAGAGCACAAAACACACAGGTCAGCCTCATATCATAGAGAGCACAAAACACACAGGTCAACCCTATATCATAGAGAGCACAAAACACACAGGTCAACCTCATACCATAGAGAGCACAAAACACACAGGTCAACCTCATATCATAGAGAGCACAAAACACACATGTCAGCCTCATATCATAGAGAGCACAAAACACACAGGTCAACCTCATATCATAGAGAGCACAAAAGACACAGGTCAACCTCATATCATAGAGAGAACAAAACACACAGGTCAACCTCATATCATAGAGAGCACAAAACACACAGGTGAGCATCATATCCTAGAGCGCACACAGGTCAGCCTCATATGACAGAGAGCACAAAACACACAAGTCAGCCTCATATCATAGAGAGCACAAAACACACAGGTCAGCCTCATATCATAGAGAGCACAAAACACACAGGTCTACCTCAAATCATAGAGAGCATAAAACACACAGGTCAACCTCATATCATAGAGAGCACACAGGTCAACTTCATATCATAGAGAGCACAAAACACACAGGTCAACCTCATATCATAGAGAGCACACAGGTCAACCTCATATCATAGAGAGCACAAAACACACAGGTCAACCTCATATCATAGAGAGCACAAAACACACAGGTCAGCCTCATATCATAGAGAGCACAAAACATACAGGTCAACCTCATATCATACAGAGTACACAGGTCAACCTCATATCATACAGAGTACACATGTCAACCTCATATCATAGAGAGCACAAAACACACAGGTCAACCTCATATCATAGAGAGCACAAAACACACAGGTCAGCCTCATATCATAGAGAGCACAAAACACACAGGTCAACCTCATATCATAGAGAGCACAAAACACACAGGTCAACCTCATATCATAGAGAGCACAAAACACACAGGTCAGCCTCATATCATAGGGAGCACAAAACACACAGGTCAGCCTCATATCATAGAGAGCACAAAACACACAGGTCAACCTCATATCATAGAGAGCACAAAACACACAGATCAACCTCATATCAGAGAGAGCACAAACCACAGAGGTCAGCCTGATATCATAGAGAGCACAAACCACAGAGGTCAGCCTGATATCATAGAGAGCACAAACCACAGAGGTCAGCCTGATATCATAGAGACCACAAAACACAGGTCAACCTCATATCATAGAGAGCACAAAACACACAGGTCAGCCTCATATCATAGAGAGCACAAAACACACAGGTCAACCTCATATCATAGAGAGCACAAAACACACAGGTCAACCTCATATCATAGAGAGCACAAAACACACAGGTCAGCCTCATATCATAGGGAGCACAAAACACACAGGTCAGCCTCATATCATAGAGAGCACAAAACACACAGGTCAACCTCATATCATAGAGAGCACAAAACACACAGATCAACCTCATATCAGAGAGAGCACAAACCACAGAGGTCAGCCTGATATCATAGAGAGCACAAACCACAGAGGTCAGCCTGATATCATAGAGAGCACAAAACACACAGGTCAACCTCATATCATAGAGAGCACACAGGTGAGCCTCATATCATAGAGAGCACAAAACATACAGGTCAGCATCATATCATAGAGAGCACAAAACACAGAGGTCAGCCTCATATCATAGAGAGCACAAAACACATGTCAGCCTCATATCATAGAGAGCACAAAACACATGTCAGCCTCATATCACAGAGAGCACAAAACACATAGGTCTACTGATATCATAGAGAGCACACAGGTCACCCTCATATCATAGAGAGCACACAGGTCACCCTCATATCATAGAGGGCACACAGGTCAACCTCATATCATGGAGAGCACACAACACACAGGTCAACCTCATATCATAGAGAGCACACAGGTCAACCTCATATCATAGAGAGCATAAAACACTCAGGTCATCCTGATATAATGGAGAGCACAAAACACACAGGTCAACCTCATATCATAGAGAGCGATAATACACGTGTCAACCTCATATCATAGAGAGCACAAAACACACAGGTCAGCCTCATATCATAGAGAGCACAAAACACACAGGTCAGCCTCATATCATAGGGAGCACAAAACACATGTCAGCCTCATATCATAGAGAGCACAAAACACACAGGTCAGCCTCATATCATAGAGAGCACAAAACGCGCAGGTCAACCTCATATGACAGAGAGCAGAAAACACACAGGTCAGCCTCATATCATAGAGAGCGATAATACACGTGTCAACCTCATATCATAGAGAGCACAAAACACACATGTCAGCCTCATATCATAGAGAGCACAAAACACACAGGTCAGCCTCATATCATAGAGAGCGATAATACACGTGTCAACCTCATATCATAGAGAGCACAAAACACACAGGTCAGCCTCATATCATAGAGAGCACAAAACACACAGGTCAGCCTCATATCATAGAGAGCACAAAACACACAGGTCAGCCTCATATCATAGGGAGCGCAAAACACATGTCAGCCTCATATCATAGAGAGCACAAAACACACAGGTCAGCCTCATAGCATAGAGAGCACAAAACACGCAGGTCAACCTCATATGACAGAGAGAACAAAACACACAGGTCAGCCTCATATCATAGAGAGCACAAAACACACAGGTCAGCCTCATATCATAGAGAGCACAAAACACACATGTCAACCTCATATCATAGAGAGCACAAAACACACAGGTCAACCTCATATCATAGAGAGCATAAAACACACAGGTCAGCCTCATATCATAGAGAGCACACAGGTCAACCTCATATGACAGAGAGCACAAAACACACAGGTCAGCCTCATATCATAGAGAGCACAAAACACACAGGTCAGCCTCATATCATAGAGAGCACAAAACACACAGGTCACCCTCATATCATAGAGAGCACACAGGTCAACCTCATATCATAGAGAGCACACAGGTCAACCTCATATGACAGAGAGCACAAAACACACAGGTCAGCCTCATATCATAAAGAGCACAAAACACACAGATCAACCTCATATCATAGAGAGCACACAGGTCAACCTCATATCATAGAGAGCATAAAACACACAAGTCAACCTCATATCATGAGAGCACACAGGTCAACCTCATATGACAGAGAGCACAAAACACACAGGTCAGCCTTATATCATAGAGAGCACAAAACACACAGGTCAACCTCATATCATAGAGAGCACAAAACACACACATCAACCTCATATCACAGAGAGCACAAACCACAGAGGTCAGCCTCATATCATAGAGAGCACAAAACACACAGGTCAACCTCATATCATAGAAAGCACAAAACACACATGTCAGCCTCATATCATAGAGAGCACAAAACACACAGGTCAGCCTCATATCATAGAGAGCACAAAACACACAGGTCAACCTTATATCATAGAGAGCACAAAACACACAGGTCAACCTCATAACATAGAGAGCACAAAACACACAGGTCAACCTCATATCATAGAGAGCACAAAACACACATGTCAGCCTCATATCATAGAGAGCACAAAACACACAGGTCAACCTCATATCATAGAGAGCACAAAAGACACAGGTCAACCTCATATCTTAGAGAGAACAAAACACACAGGTCAACCTCATATCATAGAGAGCACAAAACACACAGGTGAGCATCATATCCTAGAGCGCACACAGGTCAGCCTCATATGACAGAGAGCACAAAACACACAAGTCAGCCTCATATCATAGAGAGCACAAAACACACAGGTCAGCCTCATATCATAGAGAGCACAATACACACAGGTCTACCTCAAATCATAGAGAGCATAAAACACACAGGTCAACCTCATATCATAGAGAGCACACAGGTCAACTTCATATCATAGAGAGCACAAAACACACAGGTCAACCTCATATCATAGAGAGCACACAGGTCAACCTCATATCATAGAGAGCACAAAACACACAGGTCAACCTCATATCATAGAGAGCACAAAACACACAGGTCAGCCTCATATCATAGAGAGCACAAAACATACAGGTCAACCTCATATCATACAGAGTACACAGGTCAACCTCATATCATACAGAGTACACATGTCAACCTCATATCATAGAGAGCACAAAACACACAGGTCAACCTCATATCATAGAGAGCACAAAACACACAGGTCAGCCTCATATCATAGAGAGCACAAAACACACAGGTCAACCTCATATCATAGAGAGCACAAAACACACAGGTCAACCTCATATCATAGAGAGCACAAAACACACAGGTCAGCCTCATATCATAGGGAGCACAAAACACACAGGTCAGCCTCATATCATAGAGAGCACAAAACACACAGGTCAACCTCATATCATAGAGAGCACAAAACACACAGATCAACCTCATATCAGAGAGAGCACAAACCACAGAGGTCAGCCTGATATCATAGAGAGCACAAACCACAGAGGTCAGCCTGATATCATAGAGAGCACAAACCACAGAGGTCAGCCTGATATCATAGAGACCACAAAACACAGGTCAACCTCATATCATAGAGAGCACAAAACACACAGGTCAGCCTCATATCATAGAGAGCACAAAACACACAGGTCAACCTCATATCATAGAGAGCACAAAACACACAGGTCAACCTCATATCATAGAGAGCACAAAACACACAGGTCAGCCTCATATCATAGGGAGCACAAAACACACAGGTCAGCCTCATATCATAGAGAGCACAAAACACACAGGTCAACCTCATATCATAGAGAGCACAAAACACACAGATCAACCTCATATCAGAGAGAGCACAAACCACAGAGGTCAGCCTGATATCATAGAGAGCACAAACCACAGAGGTCAGCCTGATATCATAGAGAGCACAAAACACACAGGTCAACCTCATATCATAGAGAGCACACAGGTGAGCCTCATATCATAGAGAGCACAAAACATACAGGTCAGCATCATATCATAGAGAGCACAAAACACAGAGGTCAGCCTCATATCATAGAGAGCACAAAACACATGTCAGCCTCATATCATAGAGAGCACAAAACACATGTCAGCCTCATATCACAGAGAGCACAAAACACATAGGTCTACTGATATCATAGAGAGCACACAGGTCACCCTCATATCATAGAGAGCACACAGGTCACCCTCATATCATAGAGGGCACACAGGTCAACCTCATATCATGGAGAGCACACAACACACAGGTCAACCTCATATCATAGAGAGCACACAGGTCAACCTCATATCATAGAGAGCATAAAACACTCAGGTCATCCTGATATAATGGAGAGCACAAAACACACAGGTCAACCTCATATCATAGAGAGCGATAATACACGTGTCAACCTCATATCATAGAGAGCACAAAACACACAGGTCAGCCTCATATCATAGAGAGCACAAAACACACAGGTCAGCCTCATATCATAGGGAGCACAAAACACATGTCAGCCTCATATCATAGAGAGCACAAAACACACAGGTCAGCCTCATATCATAGAGAGCGATAATACACGTGTCAACCTCATATCATAGAGAGCACAAAACACACAGGTCAGCCTCATATCATAGAGAGCACAAAACACACAGGTCAGCCTCATATCATAGAGAGCTCATATCATAGGGAGCACAAAACACATGTCAGCCTCATATCATAGAGAGCACAAAACACACAGGTCAGCCTCATATCATAGAGAGCACAAAACACGCAGGTCAACCTCATATGACAGAGAGAACAAAACACACAGGTCAGCCTCATATCATAGAGAGCACAAAACACACAGGTCAGCCTAATATCATAGAGAGCACAAAACACACATGTCAGCCTCATATCATAGAGAGCACAAAACACACAGGTCAACCTCATATCATAGAGAGCACAAAACACACAGGTCAGCCTCATATCATAGAGAGCACACAGGTCATCCTCATATCATAGAGAGCACAAAACACACAGGTCAACCTCATATCATAGAGAGCGATAATACACGTGTCAACCTCATATCATAGAGAGCACAAAACACACAGGTCAGCCTCATATCATAGGGAGCACAAAACACATGTCAGCCTCATATCATAGAGAGCACAAAACACACAGGTCAGCCTCATATCATAGAGAGCACAAAACACGCAGGTCAACCTCATATGACAGAGAGCAGAAAACACACAGGTCAGCCTCATATCATAGAGAGCGATAATACACGTGTCAACCTCATATCATAGAGAGCACAAAACACACATGTCAGCCTCATATCATAGAGAGCACAAAACACACAGGTCAGCCTCATATCATAGAGAGCACAAAACACGCAGGTCAACCTCATATGACAGAGAGCAGAAAACACACAGGTCAGCCTCATATCATAGAGAGCGATAATACACGTGTCAACCTCATATCATAGAGAGCACAAAACACACAGGTCAGCCTCATATCATAGAGAGCACAAAACACACAGGTCAGCCTCATATCATAGAGAGCACAAAACACACAGGTCAGCCTCATATCATAGGGAGCGCAAAACACATGTCAGCCTCATATCATAGAGAGCACAAAACACACAGGTCAGCCTCATATCATAGAGAGCACAAAACACGCAGGTCAACCTCATATGACAGAGAGAACAAAACACACAGGTCAGCCTCATATCATAGAGAGCACAAAACACACAGGTCAGCCTAATATCATAGAGAGCACAAAACACACAGGTCAACCTCATATCATAGAGAGCACAAAACACACATGTCAGCCTCATATCATAGAGAGCACAAAACACACAGGTCAACCTCATATCATAGAGAGCACAAAACACACAGGTCAACCTCATATCATAGAGAGCACACAGGTCATCCTCATATCATAGAGAGCACAAAACACACAGGTCAACCTCATATCATAGAGAGCGATAATACACGTGTCAACCTCATATCATAGAGAGCACAAAACACACAGGTCAGCCTCATATCATAGGGAGCACAAAACACATGTCAGCCTCATATCATAGAGAGCACAAAACACACAGGTCAGCCTCATATCATAGAGAGCACAAAACACGCAGGTCAGCCTCATATCATAGAGAGCGATAATACACGTGTCAACCTCATATCATAGAGAGCACAAAACACACATGTCAGCCTCATATCATAGAGAGCACAAAACACACAGGTCAGCCTCATATCATAGAGAGCGATAATACACGTGTCAACCTCATATCATAGAGAGCACAAAACACACAGGTCAGCCTCATATCATAGAGAGCACAAAACACACAGGTCAGCCTCATATCATAGAGAGCACAAAACACACAGGTCAGCCTCATATCATAGGGAGCACAAAACACATGTCAGCCTCATATCATAGAGAGCACAAAACACACAGGTCAGCCTCATATCATAGAGAGCACAAAACACGCAGGTCAACCTCATATGACAGAGAGAACAAAACACACAGGTCAGCCTCATATCATAGAGAGCACAAAACACACAGGTCAGCCTCATATCATAGAGAGCACAAAACACACAGGTCAACCTCATATCATAGAGAGCACAAAACACACATGTCAGCCTCATATCATAGAGAGCACAAAACACACAGGTCAACCTCATATCATAGAGAGCACAAAACACACAGGTCAACCTCATATCATAGAGAGCACACAGGTCATCCTCATATCATAGAGAGCACAAAACACACAGGTCAACCTCATATCATAGAGAGCGATAATACACGTGTCAACCTCATATCATAGAGACCACAAAACACACATGTCAGCCTCATATCATAGAGAGCACAAAACACACAGGTCAACCTCATATCATAGAGAGCACAAAACACACAGGTCAACCTCATATCATAGAGAGCACACAGGTCATCCTCATATCATAGAGAGCACAAAACACACAGGTCAACCTCATATCATAGAGAGCACAAAATACACAGGTGAGCCTCATATCCTAGAGAGCACACAGGTCAGCCTCATATGACAGAGAGCACAAAGCACACAGGTCAACCTCATATCATAGAGAGCACAAAACACCCATGTCAGCCTCCTATCATAGAGAACACAAAACACACAGTTCAACTTCATATAGAGAGCACAGAACACACAGGTCAGCCTCATATCCTAGAGAGCACAAAACACACAGATCAACTTCATATCATAGATAACACACACGTCAGCCTTATATCATATGCTTTCATCAATAAAAGCAAGTTTTCTGTGTCGCTCCTTGATAGTTTTCATTCCTTTGAAGTTCCCATTGCTGACGCAATTGTAATCTTTAAACATGTTAAATCATTAAACATTATGCGAATTACAATTGGTGCTTTCTACGAGATATGCGCCTTCACATTGGGATAAAAAGTACTTATTATATCATAGCTTTAGAAGTGGTAGGCCTACACAAGGTAGGTATTATAGTCCCTATATTTTTATATTGTTTTTCACTTATTTGAATTTCTGACGAAATAACAAAATATTTTATTAAATTTAGTGACATTTGAAGTTTGAAACCTCCTAGAAAACGTCTATATACTGACCTAGAAGGACAGATATTGAATACTAAGTTGTCCCAGCAAACACCATCAATCGACTCAATGCTAGTTTTATGTCTACGACGCCGGCCCAACATTAAAACAACATTGTGTGGACATCTCGTGTTGGATGTGGTAATCCAGTTGTCTGTATTTCCACAGGGCGTGTGTATATAGGGGTGTACATTAAAAAACGAATCGAACGAGCTGCGAACCCCCCTGTTCTTAGGGGCCGAACATCGAGGATTGCAGTTTCTAAAAAGTGTGAAAAACGAACCTAAAACGAACCTAAAAATGTATATCTAGTGTAAAAAACGAAGTCTACTAGCTATAAAAAAGGAATATCGACGTCAGAATATTATAACTATCCAACGAAGAAACAAACTTATCAAAATTGAAGTGACACAGTGAACTAATTCTACGGCCCCTCAATCGCAACATCATTGTACATGTCCCTTATAAAAATTGAATAGTGAGGCCAAAAAATGGGTAAAAAGTGGGATGGGAATAATCCATAATTTCCAGGACCCATGTGCACCCCTGTATATGGCTGTGGTAATCCAGCTTGTCTGTATGTCCACAGGGCACGTGTATATGGCTGTGGTAATCCAGCTTGTTTGTATGTCCACAGGGTGCGTGTATATGGCTGTGGTAATCCAGCTTGTGTGCATGTCCACAGAGCGTGTGTATATGGCTGTGGTAATCCAGTTTGTGTGCATGTCCACAGAGCATGTGTATATGGCTGTGGTAATCCAGCTTGTGTGTATGTCCACAGAGCGTGTGTATATGGCTGTGGTAATCCAGCTTGTGTGCATGTCCACAGAGCGTGTGTATATGGCTGTGGTAATCCAGCTTGTTTGTATGTCCACAGAGCGTGTGTATATGGCTGTGGTAATCCAGCTTGTGTGCATGTCCACAGGGAGGGTGTATATGGCTGTGGTAATCCAGCTTGTCTGTATGTCCACAGAGCGTGTGTATATGGCTGTGGTAATCCAGATTGTTTGTATGTCCACAGGGAGGGTGTATATGGCTGTGGTAATCCAGCTTGTCTGTATGTCCACAGAGCGTGTGTATATGGCTGTGGTAATCCAGCTTGTTTGTATGTCTACAGAGCGTGTGTATATGGCTGTGGTAATCCAACTTGTTTGTATGTCTACAGAGCGTGTGCATATGGCTGTAGTAATCCAACTGGTTTGTATGTCTACAGAGCGTGTGTATATGGCTGTGGTAATCCAGCTTGTTTGTATGTCTACAGGGCGCGTGTATATGGCTGTGGTAATCCAGCTTGTCTGTATGTCTACAGAGCGTGTATATATGGCTGTGGTAATCCAGCTTGTTTGTATGTCTACAGAGCGTGTGTATATGGCTGTAGTAATCCAACTTGTTTGTATGTCTACAGAGCGTGTGTATATGGCTGTGGTAATCCAGCTTGTCTGTATGTCTACAGAGCGTGTATATATGGCTGTGGTAATCCAGCTTGTTTGTATGTCTACAGGGAGGGTGTATATGGCTGTGGTAATCCAGCTTGTTTGTATGTCTACAGAGCGTGTGTATATGGCTGTGGTAATCCAGCTTGTTTGTATGTCTATAGGGCGCGTGTATATGGCTGTGGTAATCCAGCTTGTTTGTATGTCTACAGGGCGCGTGTATATGGATGACATCAGCCATCGGCTAATGGTGCAACATCTCAGGAACAACAAACTAGGCCGTCTACCTGATGTGATGACAAAGCAGCCGATGGGACACATACCTCAGATTGGACAAACACTACATCAGGTAATATAAAGCGGGTGGGGGGGGGGGGTCTCTTTGTTGATCTGACTTGGTAGGGATCACACTGAGGTCTCAGTAAACACAAAACATTTGTATAACATTTATACAATGTTGACGTTGTATACATGTTATACAAATGTTTTGTGTTTACTGGGGTGGTGTTGTATGGTTGGCCATCACCCTCATAAGTAAATAAACCTTCCGAGGATAACTAAAAACCTTCCACAGATAATTAAAAACCTTCCGTGGACAATTAAAAACCTTCCGCGGAGAATTATAACTTTCCGCGGATAATTAAAAACCTTCCGTGGAGAATTATAACCTTCCGCTGATAAATAAAAACCTTCCGCGGATAATTAAAAACCTTCCGCGGACAATTAAAAACCTTCCGCGGAGAATTAAAAATTCTCCGCGGAAGGTTTTTAATTCTCCGCGGATGGTTTTTAATTATCCGCGGAAGGTTTTTAATTGTCCGCGGAAGGTTTTTAATTATCCTCGGAAGGTTTATTTACTTATGAGTGTGATGGCCAACCATAGTGTTGAGGCCTAAATGAGGTGGAGAACAATACAATATTTCGTCTAGTGGTGGGATAGAGCAGCAGATGTCCACTACATTTGTTGGTATAAATGGTAGCTGATGGTCGATATCAAAACTTTGAGAAAATAATTCTGGCTCGGACAGTATTGTTTCACTGCCTTTAATAGATTCAAAATGGCGGTAATGCTGATACAACGCACTTAGAATTATAGAGATTGATTTTATAATTTTTAAATATAATTGACATATAGTGGACATGCCAAGGGCTTGAAATTTCCAAGTACTGCACTTTTTAGGACAAGCATGCCATTCGGTATGGATGATCCTTATATATTAGGTCCGAACAAAACTTTTTTATCCAAAGAAACAATTAAGTTGTATCCATATCTAATTAGCCCTAATTAGCATAAATTATGTAAATTGCTTGAAAATTGAGATAGCATAATTTATACCAATTCACTCAGAAACAGTGAAGTGAAGTATGGATTTGAGATTTTGTGGATGATCTCTCATCACGTATTCTTAAGTTATGTGCAACCGTTCTAGCTCCAACCTTAACATTACTTTTTGAAATGAGTTTTGGAAGCAAGGAAATGTGGTAACAGTTCACAAGAAAGGTGACAAATCACAAGTCTCAAACTACAGACCAATTTCACTTCTATGTATAATATCTAAGGTTAAAGATATATTTACAATAATGTATATAAAGTTGCTGAATCAATAATTAATACAAATCAACATGGATTTGGGAATGTGCAATATTGTACTGCACAATTGTTAACTGTTTATGATGAAATTGGGACACACCTTGATGAGGGTAAACAAACTGATATGATTTTTTGGAATTTTTCAAAAGCATTTGATTCAGTGTATCACAATATGTTAATTCAGAAATTATACAAGATCGGTTTTTCTGGCGAATTAGTTTTTTTTGAATCAGCGATTATTTGAAAGACAAGTCTCAGATAGTAGTACTGGTTGGGGTTTCATCTGAGTGTGTGCCAGTTACATCTGGTGAGCCACAATGATCCATACTTGGTCTATTATTATTTCTACTTTAAATAAATGACATGCCAGACCGCGCTGTACATTGAATACTGTCCTTATTCGCTGATGATGCAAAATGCTTCCGAACAAATAATAATATAGATGATTGTGAACGACTTCAGCACGATTTGAATAGGTTTTATGAATGGAGTCAGGTTTGGAAATTAAATTTTAATGTAAATAACTGTAAGGTAGTTTCATGCACAAGAAACATAGCATAATTATATTGTATTTAACCACCATCTCAATGGAACTATTGTAGGGATTTTCAGGTACATCATTTCAGCGAGCCATCGTAGGTTTGCCATTGTGAACCGGAAGTGCTATTTGTCACTTCCAGCTAGCTACCAATACCATCTTTAGAGTTCGGAATAGAGCTAGCTACCAATACCAGTATTCAACTGGGCTGTTCTGATGTAGCACTTTTTTTGGTGCAGCACTTTTTGTATCCGAGTGGTCTTACACCCAAATTGGTGCAGCAAATTCTTGCACCCATTAAAAAGAGGGTGCACAACGGTGCAGTAAAGTCACGTGGTCAGTTCAACTATAATCTAAGGACGTTATTGGCTGCCGCATTCTACACTCTACCTTTATCAAATCGTATTCGGCTGGTACAGCCCTTTTTGTCTACTGCGCAGGTGTAATTGTTTTGCACCCACAATGCCCAGTCGAATAGGTCTACGGTCCGTGTCAACATCTGCCGTTGGGTAGGCTCTCTAGATTAGTTTCATATGCATAGATACAGAAACGCCAACACTATATTAGAAAACGTATCATGTTATAATGAGCTGGTGGTCCCAGTTGCTTTTAACAACAATATCTCTAATGTTATCAACAAATATGACAAAGTCAATGGTATGATTAGACGCTCGCTAGGTAAAAACCCCATCAATCTCTACAAAGCTTTAATACACCTTATTATAGAATAGTCCGCCCCAGTATGGTCACATTTTACCAAAATTTGTGAGGAAATTGAACGAATTCAACGAAATTTTACTAGATATGCACTTCATTATCCAACAACTACTTATATGAAGTGGTGTGAATAATTTAATATCTTACCATTGTCTTTCAACAAGGAGATGATAGACATCAAACTGTTTTTTAAATAATTATTTGTGTCAGATTTTTCTGATAGTGTCGCATCTCTATTGAGTAGCTACGAACCTGATAGTAGACTTCGGGCAAGTTAGAACGGATCACTTTATTATCCGTGGCAAGTCAGAACTAAGACGTTAAATTTTTTTTAGTTAAATCGAGTAATCGGCATTTGGAATAGTTTATCAAAGGATTTACGTCTGGAACAATTATTGGACGGATTTGTGCGTCAACTGAATAGCTTTTGTTATTTATTTAAAGTTTAAGAACAGTTTTAACTGTGATAATGTTTACTTTTGGACAAGCACTAATGGATGTCAGGCGTGCGCATGATATTTGAGTTATCATTCTGTAAGAAAGCTTTCCGCTATGCCCGTAACACAATAATTCAATTTGCATGGCATATCATTCATACTACCGCAACCTATATTGCTGATTTTCGTTGTGCTTTCTAAGAATGACCGATGAGACTCATGTGTTGGCAGCCGAGGAGACACCAGTCCATCTAATATTATTATTTTCTTATAGGATAGATTAATTTACGATTTTCTGACAGCCATTCATAAAAGGCGCGAGGATAATGTCCGGTGTTGGGTGAGTGTCGGAATTGACCAGCATTTGACCGACAATGGGTTGACTTCTCTTTTCAGCTGGGGACACGTGTGATTATAATGTTTTAATATATACTTCAGCAACTTTGCATGTTTTTATAAGTGTGCCACTTGTATTTTTACGCTTTACGCTTACGGTTTATACGCTTTCCAGAGTGTCTTTTTTGCTACTATTTATAATAATATGTAGCTTGGACGCCATCTTGAATAAGTAGAAATGCTTCTGATTCTTAACGCTGAAATATTTTTGTATAAGCCATGGAGCCAAAGAGTTTCTGACAACTTTATATCAACATAAATGTCTTAGTTTGAAATTTTGAATTTTTTAAATTGGAAATGTCTTAGTTAGCTCTTTCTGCTTCATTTGAATACCTATGTTATGGGTCTATAATTATACATATTTCATTATTTCAGTGCGGGGACCGACTTTATACGTCGACGACAGATTCTGACGTCTAAAGACGGTCTCCGCGCTGAGATGTTTAACCCTTTCAAGCCTGAATTTACCATTGTCATCTTCATCTACCACAAGCCGCGAATTGCTGCCGCAATCTTAATTGTAGTGAATTAAGATGATTTGCTGTAGTTTACAAATTGAAGAAAATTGCCATGTATCATGTGTATTGGTAAGCCAGTTTCATTGAAATTTTCATTTTAAAACCCTTGGTTGTAAGAAAATTAGGTGTGTTTTAAGGGATGTAAAATGATGCCCTAATGCATCATAAGGTCTTATAGGGTTAACTGAAAAATGCATACTGTCCATAAAGTCTTTCAGTCATGGACGAACTGGTTACCACGGCTTTATGCATAATATTTTAGGGGTCTGTTTTGGTTCGTTACTCAACCATTTGATCAGCGTGTTTTTTTTTTTTTACATTTCTGCGCTGCGCCATTCGACTGATCATGCTGATTATGCGCGCAGATTAGGGACTACGTGGCGGATTGCACATGATGTTTGTCAAATATTGCCTATAGGGAAGATGTGTAGATAGGATTAGACCCCTTCGTCTGGGCTAATATTACATGCCAAACAAGTACAGTGACAGACAAATACCACAAGACGGGATAATGTTCATTGATAATACAGGCATAGGCTATATAGATGTTAATATAAAAACCAAGACACTAGATTGTGATCGCGACGCGGCAAAAACAGCAGCCTAAGATCGAGGATTAGGAAGGCTGGGCCTATTATCAGATTATGTTATCCAGCCGGGGGGTCACCCACCTCCCAGCAAGCACGAGGCGTTGGCCCAATGTTGGGTTAATGTTGGGCCAGCGTCGAAGACGATGGGCCAACATTAACCAAACGTTGGGCCAACGTCTCGTGTCTGCTGGGCTAGCAGAAACGAGACATTGTCTGTGACGCTGGTCCTACATTAAAACACCATTGTATATAGCCTACCTCTCGCGTTTGCAGGGCAGGAACCTGGTGTCATACATAAACACATAATCATCACCCCGCTTGATTACTCAATTCTGAAACGATTTTCATGCAAGTACTGTTTTCTAGTCACTTGATAGCTGGTCACAGATACTGCTGACCAGCTGCCTCCTGAAAAAACACTAGATGCACCTGCTCGATGTTTCCCGCAGGCATCGGATTGTTTAGTGTTCTACATTCAATTTGTGACGATGAAAAAACGTCTGCGTGCCACTTGGGAGGAATACCCCAATATTTAGAACAATCGTGCACTTGGTGACAAGTTTTTGAGATTTGGCATGGTGTTAGGTATGGGCATTGTGTTTTCAAAATCCATCGCAAACAAAATGGGCGTGACCTCTGATGACCTCTAGAGGTCAAATTCAAAATGGCTGCCAAAACGACCATGAAAACAAATAAATGTAATATCTCAGCTCAGCTCAGCTTTTTGAAGTAGAATTTTATGTAATACCACTTTCTGTATGTTTTGCGACATGATAAATCAGTTTTTGGGGTCATTTCAATGATATGGGGTTTTTTCGAGGTCAAAGGTCATGTTTAAGGTCAATTATGGGCTTAATTAACTACCATATAGGTCTACTATGATAGTAAAAATAACTGTCTGGAAATAATAAGTTTTTAGGGTCACATTAAGAAAATATATACAATATAAAATTCAAATCGAGCAGGTATGATCAGTATAAACGGCCGCCATTGTGTTTAAATTGCTCGCATCTGTGAACAACATCCAGCTCCCTGTCTGGAAACGCAGTGCCGGACAGACATCACGTCTAGTCATTTGGGACCTGTCCTGAAAATTTCATTAAAAAAATGTTGTATAGCTCAAAAGTTAGACCGTTTGACATGCTAATAAATCACAAATTATGACGCCCTTCTATAAACCCATTATAAATCTAATTCCGGTTTATTCTCAGAATTCTGTTACGTGTCAAAATGTTCTAACTTTTGAAATAATCACTGGAATTTCCCGATATTTCTTGCAAAATGACTTGATACCCGAAAAGCTAACTTTCATTTTGGACCAGCTTCCACAATAGGACAGACTATATATCGTCGCCTCGGAGCTAAAGGATCCTATCTGCCACTCTGACGAGTGTCAGATAGGATCCTTTAGCTCCGAGGCGACGATATATACACCGATATAGGCTATGTGATTTATTGTCGCGACTAGTGATCAGGTCAGGTCTTTTTTAAATTGATTCAGGTTAAAATAGATATAAGGGCCTAAATGTGTAACATAAAGGAATTATCGATCATCATGCGGGTCATTAATTTTGGGTTCAATCTTTCCTCTTTAATACACTGGTAACTTATGTACTTTGGCCTACAAATTACTTCCTGTCAATGAAAATGTCTGGTACTCAGATATTCTAAGGCGCAGCATTCACACAGCACGAGGTCTGAATTAGTGGGTGTAATAAGCTCGACATTTTGACCTGATAGTTTAAAAAAATGATAAAGCTGCCAAAATTTGAGGACATGTACTTCAATATATCCTCTTGAATATTAAGATGGGAGCCCTTTGAAAAAATCGAGAAAAAATGTTTTGCTATGTTCATGTGGATGGGGTCGATGAAGGGTAATAGTGGACAGCTGTACACCGCGAAAATGTGGGAGTGGATTGTGAAATTTGTTTGAACAGGGAAATCAATGTTTGTTATGATGGCGGTGTGTGAGTGCGATCTACACACTAATTTTGACAACATTCCCACAAATCCTAACGATGTAGCTGAAAACGAGCCTAAAATGGCTAAGTAAAAGTAAAATGTTACTGATTGTAATAAATCTATTTTTGACTTGATAAATCGTGGCCAAGCCTTAGCCGTGAGCGCCCATATAATCACTACACGTATTTGTACCGTCGCAATCTGAGGCTCAAACCTTTAGTTTCAGATACACTTTGCGCTCTACGAAATATAGTTCGTAAGCCACATTACATTGAACGAATAGATAACTTTCATGATAGAATTGGCAAAGCTCGCTTACGTGTAACTCAATATATCTCTTGTCATTTTATTCTAATTTTCTTCTTTAACCTAAATAGTGTGTGAACATTGTGATTTAAAAAAAAATGACGTAAATTATTCTAATATATATATCTATCATGTCATATTGTTCAAATTTGAATAGTTACTATATAAAATCATATCTAGCCTAAATATAAAGCAGGGAGTTATTGGTCACAGTTTTGACATATTTGTCCCGGTGTGCGCCTCGCTAATACAGACAAACATACATAATACAATAATTACGTCATGTATCATACAATACCATGAATGTGGCAAGAAAAAGGATAGAGAAGTCCGCTGTTTTTCGTGATCATGTGATCAGCTGCTTCACATCCATATATGGCCTTAATAAAAGGAACATTGTACTACAATATTGTTTTTGTGCTGTTGTAATTGGTGAATAATTTTTTTTTTATACCAAATAAACTGGATAACAGCGGATTGAATACATCACTGAACTTAAAAAAAATAAAATAATACTTAACATTTAAAAGTGTTGTATATATAGGCTGCGAAATATATGTCTAAATAGACATCGTGGGATATAATGTCTATGATGTCGTCTATGCATAGCTACATGTATCTTGGATAAAATAAAAGTTTCATCATGTGTAGTTTATTTAATGTGAATTGGTCTCATTTTTGTAACAATGGGTTTTCGATTTGTTAATCAAAGTTGAGAACATGTTGGAAGCCTTTAGTTAATGATGTTCACTTTTTTACATGTTTCAGTTCGAAAACTATCTAAATAAAGGAAAACTTGTACAAAGCGGATTTAAAAAAATTCTTACACTAAAAATGGCTCGGTACCAACCAATAATCCACCTGCTATGTTATAGTATCCAATTTAATTTGCTAATGATAAATGATATACGATTCACATTGTGTTCTGTATTTTCTAACATAATTTGCCTTTTATGTTCACAGATGATAGATATAACGGACTTAAGAAGTAAATAAATAAATACAGTAACAGCACATACATGTGTCTCTAATGTTGCTGTGTGCATGGTTGCACATGCAGACAGAATCTTTTTTAAATATAAGTTTTTATTCTAGATATGAAGCCTGCAATTAGAAAATAAACTTTGATATGGCATAACTGCTAGTCAATAATTATTATAATATGTGTTACGCCATTGACACAAAATTACACAACTTTCATTGATTGCTAGTTAATTGGAAAGTGATATAACATAAACATTAAAACAAAACCACGAATAAAATGTCACTCTGTAGCTTTAACAAGGTTTAAAAAACGTCTGGAATCATTGATATAAGTTTACAGTGTGTGTGATAATGATGACAACTTAAATATTCGGCAACCACAAAGTGACATAACTATCCAGTACGCGCTGCTGAACATGACAAGTATTAGTGCAAGAGCATTAGGGTTGAACCTGGAATAAAATTGCAGAAAGCTGATTTTTTCAGGAATGATACATGTACATCTCCCCAGACGAATTCCGAAGAGGCCCCAAAAATCCCCCTTGTGCATTTTTTTTAATTCAAGATGGCCGCCACCATGTAACGCCATTTTCGAAAAAAACAGAGGTATACCATAATCCCTCACTTTTGCAGTTGGAAAAAAATATTTAGGTGTCTCTACTTATGTTTGAGGACACAAAGAGTTCATCCAGATGATCAGAAATGATATCAGTACTTTTCTCAATACAAAAAATCCAAGATGGCCGCCATATTGATATACCGAGTATGTTGAGCGATCTCTTAAAAAAACGAAAGTATGAGGTAACTATCTCGTTGTTTAGCGTATTTTTTGTCTAAACCCATGGAGTCAAGCACTTATTTAGATCACCAATATTTTATTATATTGAATTTATCAACATAAATTCTACATAGTTTAATGTTATGTAACACCATATAACGTCATTTTTCCAAAAAAAAACAGGAGTATACCCCAATTTCTCACTTTTGCAGTTAAAAAAAAAATTGGTGCATCTACACATGTCTCAAGGCACAAAAAGCTCATCAACATGATCAGAAATGATATCATTCCTTTTTTTATCTCCACAAATCCAAGATGGCGACCATTATGTCAAGCGTCCCCCCCCTTAGAAAATCACCTACATGCCATAATCATCATGTTGTTGAAACTTTTTTCTTCAGAGCCATGGAATCTAGAATATATTTCCGTCACCAATTTTTTTAATGGAATGTGCTTATCAACTCAAAATCCAGCATGGCTGCCATATTGGTTAGCTTTTTTAGCGCAGGTGCCACGATTAAGCGATGTCCAACTGCTTTTTCATATGTGAATATAGATATAGATTTATCAAATTTACAAAATATCATATGTCAGAAATCATTGATTAAAAATTCTAACATGTCTCATTTTTAAATATAAGGGTATTTTTCATTCATCTGAAGCTTGAGATAGCGTAAGAAATTCCAGTTTCAAACCCAGCGACTAATTCCAATGTAGGTATTTTATATAGTAGGCCTATATAAAATGTTTTTCGATTTTGGTTAAGTATTACTTGTGATTATTCTAGGATTTGAATATTGGCTAATTTTGTGTGAATGTACATAATAACAGAGCTAAGTACAATATTACACCAGCTTGAACACGTGTCCTACGAGACTGCTGGTTATTTACATGTACTACTAAATAAGAAAATGTTTTAAATCACATCATTTTACTGGCAGAGTTTGGCCATCTATAGGCCTACGTAATTTGGTCAATTTCCTGAAAATGGTAATAAATACCTTGGATTATAGATTAGAATATTCAGATATTTTATTTGAATATTAGTGTATTACGTAATAAATGTATGACATTGTATGATATTGCAATGTGATATTACATTGAAATGTCAGACTATGACATCAAATTAGAGGATGTAACAGTTTAACGTCAGGATATGATAGTTTTATGTCAGGATATATGAATATGATATCAGGATATGACACTTTAATATCATGATATGTAATATAATGTCCAAACATGATGGCTCAATACAGCTTTATAAAGGCAGTATATAGTGGCTAAACATCACGTTGCTGTATTAAAATGAAACAATATTGCATCATATTATCACGAAATGCATTACAATTCCGTGATATATCATTTTAACATCACTATGACATTTTAATGTCAGGATATGACATTTGAATATTAGGATAAGGTACTTGAATATTATGATATGACTTTATACATTGATGAAATGACACATTGAGGTCACAATATAGCATTGTAATGTGATGATGTGTCATTGTAATGACAAACATGCTATTTAATATCGAATATTGTATAATAGACTTGTCGGATTATGACATTAAAATAGAAAAAACATAAAAAACAGTTCGAAGTCAGGATGTGGTATATTTATGCCAGGATATTTGATTGTAATTTATCAGAATATGACACTTTAACATCATGAGATGGTATTATAATTTTGTCCTTTTATATCACAATAAGATTTGAATGTCAAGATATTCCATTTTTTTATGATAGGATATGACATTATCAAATCAAGATATGGCGGGCTTGGTGGCATTCTAATGTGACATTATAATGACTGAATATGACACTACAATATTTTAATGTGACCATAGAATGTCAGGATATGTCACTTTAAAGTCTGGATATGGCATTTTAATGTCAGGATTTTATATTATCATGTCAAGGTATAACACTTCAATAACATTATATTGAGAGACGTACGTTACCATATGGTAATACAGAATCGACATAGAACATTCCAATATCAGGATGGCACATGTCAGTTCAACATATACATTTTGTATATCGCAATATAATTCAGTAAGTAAAGGCCTCTGCATTGCTCAATACCGATACTCCAACAACAAACTGCCAACAACAAAAGCATTTCGGAAGATTCAATAAAATGGAAAGTAAGATAGGGTTAAGACACATGCTCTTTGAACAGCATGTGGCCTTGCCCTCTCTTACTTTCATTTCCTCTTACACTAAAATGTCATATTGTGATGTTAATATGCTATATCATGATATTATAATAATATCGTGACAATACAATAAAAGATCCTGTCACTTTAATGCCATGCCGTGATGCTTAACCACCATATCCTGCATTTATAAAGCTGTATCCAGACATCATAACGTCATTATACTATAATAAAGAGCAATATTTGGACATTACAAAACCATATCATGATGTCAATGTGTCTTGTCCTCCTATTATCGTGACATAAAAAGATCATATCCTGACGATAAACTGTGACATCAACTAATTTAATGTCATATTCCGATATTCTGATGTAAAATCATCTCATTACAACACCATACAATGGCATAACTTCATTACGAAATATATATATCCTAATATTCAAAATGTAATATCTTGATATTTAAATGATATATTTCATGATATTAAACATATTGCCATTCGCAGATCATGGACAAAAGTAAGTATTTAAAAGAGCATTGTTACAGGGCGATTATCAAAGATGTCATGTACATGTAACGTGTGAGGCGCAAGTCCTTATCTTGTAATTGATTTTTGCTAGAAAGCCTCCCTTCAACGTCACCTACTGCCCCAGCCAACACGGGGCATTAATCCAATTCTGTTTAATTTTTGGGCCAGCGTCGAAGACGGTCAGCCAATATTAAAACAGCATTGGATGATGTTTAAACTCCATCATGATACAGAGCATATTTTGCAGTACAGGAGGGTGTGGAATCTACAGTCTGGGAACGGATTTTATCTCATGGTCGTTTGTCACCAACGCAAACTGAAAGAGTAGTCGCTCCAGAAAGAGTTCTAAAAAGAGTGAATAGCGGGTGCAGAGAGGGTTGTTCAAAGGGGGGGGGGGATCTCACAAATCTAGACTATATTGTACAACGATGTGCTCTTTTCGTATTGGCCAAATATGTAGAAACTGTGACAGCTCGGATGATTGAAACGCAATAATTTCATTATTTCATTAATTTGTTAACTTGACAAATCTCAATCTACATTTCTAGTGGGAAAGCAGTTCGAAAACACTCCAAAGCGTCACCCACCATGGTAGAATTAACTACCATGTAGGTTCATGTCGATAAACTCAATATAATAAAATATGGTCATCTAAATAAGTTCAAGACTCCATGGGTTCGGCTAAAAAAAATACATTTTAGTTTTAACAAGAGATAGTTATTGCATATTTTTGGGTTTTTTAAGAGAACGCTCAACAAAATATTATGGCGGCCATCTTGAATTTGTGGTATTAAGAAAAGTACTGATATTATTTCTGATCATCTGGATAACCTCCTTGTACTTTAAAACATTGTTTTAACTTCAAAAGTGAGGAATTGGGTCTACCCCTTTTAAAAAAAAATGGCGTTACCTGGTGTTATTTTTAATTAACTACTATGTGGGATTTATGTTGATAAATTCAATATAATAAAATAATGGTGATCTAAATGAGTGCTAGATTCCATGGGTTTGGCCAAAAAATACATTTTAGGTTCAACATCGAGATAGATATCTCATATTTTCGTGTTTTTTTTAAGAGATCGCTTAACATAATCAGAACAATATGGCGGCCATCTTGAATTTTTGGTATTGAGAAAAGTGCTGATATATTCTGATCATCTGGATCAAATCTTTGTGCCTTAAAACATAAGTAGAGACACCAAAATATGTTTTTTCGAACTACAAAGGTGAGGAATTAGGGTATACCCCTGTTTTTCGAAAATGACGTTACATGGTGGCGGACATCTTGAATTAAAAAAAATGCACAAGGGGGATTTTTGGGGCCTCTTCGGAATTCGTCTGGGGAGATGTCCAGGTATCATTCCTGAAAAAATCAGCTTTCTGCAATTTTATTCCAGGTTCCTGTGTTTTTTTCACTAATGCTCTTGCACTATATGAATAATGTGTACTTGACATGATGATACATGGAGATACATTATTGCAATATATGGTATATTTGATTTTTAGAATCATTATAAGTCAGCTATGCGTTTGCATTTTTAGTGATGATTTTCAAATGACTTGGATCATTGTAAACATTTGAGTTCAATATGTGTATTTATTGAGCTTATCATGTTCAAAAAAGCTTATGTGTTTTTTTACACAATAAAATCGACATATAGCCAATAGCTGGCTCATTGTAAACCGTGACAATAATGAAGTACTCAGAAGAGGTATTGTCAAACCATTTTCACCTCAGTGCACATCTTCTCTTTGAGTATTAGAATTATCAACAGAGGCATTTCGCATAGTTTTATTATTTTAGATAGGCGTATATACACCTAGCGAGATTTGACAAACCATCATGCTCATAGAATGGTCCGTATATATAATAAGTGACTATTTTATTATTTGTTAAATTTCCTTCTTGCTATGAAAAATATATTGGCCATAAAAAATATAATTTGAATGTGTCACACTTTGAACTATTTTTCAGCTTACTAATCCCACTTTTACCAGATTTTGACCATAATTGCACAAGAACAGTAGATGGTTTATTCCATGATTTAACTTGGTATTCGATATTGTTTGATTGTTGTGTCCGTATATATTATCTGTGCTAGATTGAAAAGCAAAGGCGGTTCCAGGATGGTCAAGGATGCAAAGGCTGATTTTGACTGAATTAAGAAGACTGTCAACATGGCTCTAATTTCGCCCAAATATTTCATTTTTAGACATAGAAAACACATACACTATTCATTCCTTCTAATCTGTTAATGTAAACATAATAAACGTAGGCCTCAAATAAAGCGTCTCATTATCAACGTCAATTTTGTCATTGCAGTACAATTCTATAAATTGTATTATATTAATTTTTGATGATGTTATCATTTTTGCGCCCATTTCGTAAATAAAAATAAAGACAAAAAGTTTATTTGACACAATAGTTTATGTTCTCATCTCATGCAAGTTAGGTCCACATCCATAATTTGCAAGGGAAGGGACATAGCTGTAATTTTAAATTTAAATTAAGATTATTTTTATTCGGGAAGGCAATATGTTGTCTTGCTCTTAATAAGCCCAATATTACGAAATACATTTGTTTCGTTACAATATACAAGTAAAGGCGATTGTGGTATTTTTTATCAGTTGGAAAAATAAAAAAATTAAACATGAAATTGAAAAATTTCCTCGTGGGACCCCATCTTAAACTGATATAACATCATCACACCTATACTGCGTCAAAATTTCATAACTTTATCGCCATTTAAACTATTTTTATCTTATTACACCCACTACATGTACTACATGGTAGAAAAAACTTGCTATTATTTCCATCACGTGATTTTGTTGTATATCCATGCCGTTGGGTATGTTAAATTTACATTCATCAACATCAATGCAATAGCAATCACGCTAGCATAATGAACTTATTTTACAATGAGGTTATTGAGGGTGGTGACTTTTACCCACTACAAAAATGGTTTCCCCAAGTGAGATTTCGTGCTAAAAAAAATTCCTGACCTAGGACATTCACCTGAACAATTTACCATCGAAAACGGTCTGTTATGGAAAATGCCCGGGTTCCTAATCTTTTGTGCCGATTTCTAAGATGAGGAAGGGTTGTGGAGAATGAAAAACCTTCGCAAGCTAGGCAGTAACTATTTGCATATATACAGACTGAATAATTGTATGCTGTAAAAGCCACTGTAAAAACATGTATTTCGAGGTAATAATATTGATCACATAGACCAAAAGCCTGTGACAGAATATTTCGCTCCATGAGTCAGGCCCTCCCAGCGAGGTTGTGAATTTTTAGATAACATCCCAATCATTATTCTACTGTGGTGCCTTCTGATTTGAGCTTTTTGTGTACTTATATTGTTATATGTTCCTATGGGTAATCATATGAAGGAGATTTCTAAAGAGCTAGTGGTCGGATATCTCGAGAACATAACAATACACAGGGCCCCATGCACAAACAGAACGCCTCCGTCACGGGTAAAAGATCAGTGTCATGGTGACGCTGAAAACACATATAGTTCGTGAACGTTTAGCGTCACGTGATAGCGGCGCGAGCGTCACGCGACAGATCAAAACACATTGGACGCATGTGCGGATCCAGGAGGGAATAAAATGATTTCGTTCTGTGAGAATATCAATTTTGTCTTTTCATCCGCTCAAATTATGCCCCTTTCCTTGTAAATTCTGGATGTACCCAAGACTTGTTAAGAATAAAGCAAACTAAATAAAATGCAAATACATGGCTGAATTTTAGTTAATACAATCAAATGTACACTCTAAACAACATAGGTTCTTCAGAAGGAACCCTTCAGTACTATCACCATGCAACCCCAGGAGAACCCTTGCAGGGTTCTCTTGGGGTTGCATGGTGATAGTACTGAAGGGTTCTTTTTAAAGAACCTATATTGTTTAGAATGTAATATAAATTGCAGTCATGTATCTTCGCGTGTCAAGTATATAATTCCACAGAAGATCCTACTGGTATGTACTGTACATTAATACCAATACTTATGATATATATATATATGTTTTGGGATTAACTAAGTTAGAATTTTTAATAGTTTTTTGTCGTTAGATAACTTTTTAATAGTAATTTGAGGGCCAGAGGGTTAACACCATAAGATGATAATTTAGTTAGAAGTATTTTATGATTTAGGCTGTCGAATGCTTTAGAAAAGTAGGGAATAATTACAATAGGAATTTTACCTTTGTCCATTATTGATGTCACGTCATCAATCAATTCAAGAGCGGCCAGTTCAGTCGAATGTTCACGTCGAAATCCGTATTGACTAGATTTAATTATTAATGGCAATATTCCGATCTTGTGGAACAATACTTTCATTTTAAATATACTGTTTATTATCAATAATGTATACTGATGACTCATTCATAGTATGACCGATCTGTGGAGGCATACCTGAAATACACATGCGAAAAACTTTATTAAACTAGTTATTAAACATGGTAACTTTATTTATGATACGTGTACTGTCAATAGAAGTAGTCACACTGCTTTGTATAAACACTGCAGTATGACCACTTGTCACACCCTATTTGACTATTTTAGAATATATGATTTAAGTAAGCCTACGCGTATTTGTTTAACTCTGAATGTAATACATAATTGTAATTATTTTATTTTATTCGATGTCGCCAAACAAATGAAGGATGATGAACAAGAGCCGGATGAAAAAACAGCTCTAATAGAACAGAAACAGGAAGACACACCAGCACTATTAGAGAAGACAGGTGACGACAAACCACACCGAATAGAGAAGACAGGTGAAGACAAACCACCACTGATAGAGAAGACAGGTGTAGATAATGATGCACTAATAGAGCAGACAGCTGAAGACAAATCAAGACTAATAAAGAAGGCAGGGGAAGGCATCAAGAAGGTGTTACTATTCACCTATTATAGAGGAGGCTCCTCATTCCTAGGGTCTCTCTTTGACACTCACCCAGAGGCCATCTACTGGTATGAGGGACTGGCACCATTCTATCGCCAATACCTTTGGGAACTGGGAACAGAAGCATTCAACATCTGGTTTGATATAGAGGCTGGACACAAAGTAAGGTATGTAAGTGCTTTTATTTTGTTGTACTGCTACACTCGATGTTATGTTACAAATAACAACAGAGAAATTGCAATATAATTTTATTACAAGACTCTTATAACGTTAAAGCGATAACAGCAAAGATTCAACTTAATAAATACATCGCAAATAATTATCTTTACCGTTAATGATGTAACAGTAAAGACACAAATATTATAATCAAAAATGCATTATATAATTGTGATGTTTATTTCTAATAAAATACACAGCTATTTTAACATAAGTTAATTTCGCAAATAATATCCGTAATATGTGTGACTGCTTCTTATTTCACTAGTTAGTATTATACTATATATATATTATATATATTATATTATATATATTATATATATATATTATATTATTATTATATTATTATATATATTATATATATATTATATTATAGTATTATACTAGTTAGTATTGTGGGGAGCCTCCGTGACCGAGAGGTAGCGTGCTCGGCCTCAGACCGCCAGGGCTCAAGTTTCGAATTCTGTGTCTGGAGGACAGTGTCATCTCAATCATCTCACCATCCTCAGGAGGTTCTCCTGGCCCAGTTTAGCCTATATGTGCACAGAGGTGGCCTAAAGCCCGATTCATTTCATTTTCATTTTCTTCTTTCACTCGTGTAAAAACATCAATAATCTAAACTAGTTGGCGGGATAGCTATACTTCTAGCCGTAATATTACCGATGTTGCGGGAAAAGACGTATATTTATATCACGGAGACACAATTTATCAACGTAAAACGTAAAACACATATTGCTAATGCTTTGTACGATAAAAATGATGGAACACAACCTGGTGATTATTCTGCTTATTAATCCTTTTAATTTGTGAACACAATGGCCTCCTTTTCCATAGGCCTGTCATCTACTTTAAAAAACCTTCCAAAGCGTATGCAGGTTTCTTTATTCTATTTGGAGAAAGTTACTCCATGGAGAAAACATACCCTTCATGATTACTGTTGAAAATAACGGCACACATATTTATTCATTCAACACCTGAAACAAAATATGTAAATTAGCTGCAGACTAGAGCTCAACTTTAAATGTTCGCATACAGACATACAAACGACATTGCGGGTACATCATTTACACCAACACACAGTCTCACAGAAAAAATCGACATGTCACAATTACTTTGTCAAATTATAGAAAAGCCAGGTACAAGTGAAGATTAGATACAACTCAATTATTGACGATGTTTATTTTCTTATAGACTAATAGAGAAAAATAAAGAATCACCAATTTAAATTTCGCAGCTCGAATTACTTCTGCAGTTGTGATGATATTAACTGGACATATGTTTTTAAACGTTTATTTAAAGTTTCAATGCGTGGTGAAAAAAACTATTTATACTTTGAAATTATACACGATATATATGTTTAGAAAATAACTAGGTGTAGGCCTACTGAATACATCCATAGAAATTTAGAAACCAATGCTACATGTATCCGTACATGTTTATTGGGAAAGAGGAATATATTTAAAGCTTACTTTATTTGTTCTGTCAAATGTAGTGTTGCTACAAATCCTGCTAAAAATAAATATGATGGTTATTACCAAACATATCCACACTATTATTATAAGGCAAATGTAATTGTATTTGTGTTTTCTGTTGTTATTCGCAGTATCATTGTACCTAATGAGATTGTGACTGTAGCTGGGTAGACCTTCTTAGACAGTGAAATGTCTGTGTTTGTGTTACTAATTGCAGGACAATTCTACGTGGTAAGAGTGTGGCATTAGCTGAGTATGTAAATGGCTGTGTTTTATTTTGTTACTCGCAGGCCCATTTTACCTGAGGAGAGTGTGGCTATAGCTAAGTACTTAGATGGAATGATGAGCTGTCAGTTGGACGTGATGATTCCTGTAGCTTTAACACACCACTTTATGGCAGAATCAAAAACTACAAAAGCCCTGAGGAGCTGTGCAAAGCACATCCCGAAATGTGCTATGAATACACCTGCAGAATGTCACACCAGCAGCGTGAACGAGAAGCTGGCTAATAAATGCCTTGTGAGGCTCGAGGCAGCTCATCAGTGCTACTTGGCACACAATCACACTCATTGTGCGGATCCACAACTGAAGCTGTATAATAACAGATTCGACTGTTACACTCCGGTTGAAAAAAGTTCCATATGTGTGAAAAAGTTTGAAAAGGTATGCAACAAAAAGCGTCTAAGAGCAACCAAAGTTCACAGACTGAGCATGCAGTCTGTAGAAACTCTAATTGAGAAGGATCCAGAGATCTATATTGTCTTCTATGTGCGTGATCCGCGGGGGGTGTTTGTGTCCCGTGAAACGAACAAACATATGCCGTTAAAAGCCCTGTGCAAACAGATGGAGAAAGATCATCAACTCTATACAGAACTGAAATTAAAATATCCTATGTCCCTGCACATGATGAGATACGAAGATTTAGCCATTCACCAGGAAGAGGCTTTACATGACTTATTTGGGTTTATAGATGAACCCATCCCGGAAACGACGAGAAAATACCTGGCCAGCATAACTAATGCCGCTTCCGATGGTGGCACATATGGCGTCAAGAGATCAGACTCTGCAAAAACAGCCAATGCTTGGAGGCAGAAAATTACAAAAGATGTTTATGCGGAAAGTAGAGCTGAATGTGCAGAAATTATCGACTTACTGGGCTACGAGTTATAATTTTTTTTTTTTATTATTAATTTGCTAATAATCACTCCAGTCCGCCATGCAAATACCCAGCTACAATCTCTCCTGTCAAATCTCTGCTCGTCTCCAAGGAACATTCAAAACACCTGTGGGCTAATTTCTTCTGCCTGCCTTTTGCCACAATACAACCCTATCCGTAGTGTTCTGTAAAACAAAGTGTTATTATTTATAGAAAAACAACCTAAACATAACTGATTAAAAATTTGTAATGAAATACTTGTATTTAAGCACGCATAACAGTTTTCTCTAATACATCAAGTATGGTAACATGCCAAGTTATTTATGCTGATAGAGTCAATAAAACGTTTCCAACTATGAGTATTCATTTTATTTATTATTCATGGCGTTTTATTTTTAAATTGACACTTCGTATCTTATACATTTTCTGCAAATTAATGTTTGATAATTAGAGGACGAATATGATGACGTGTGGGTGCAATAAGTATGAAGATGTGCACCTGTGGTGTATGTAAAATTACAAACATATTCTGGCAGTTTTTGATGTTTTAATTTATAATAAAGTATAAATTTTCTAATTACGAAAATGTCTTTTATTTTTCAAATTTGCTAATTTTGGAATAGTATGTCAGTATGTGCAAAATATGGGCTATTCGTTATTATCCGAATTGCTTTTTTGGAAGTTTGTAACTTCTTTTTGAATTTTATCCCCATAGTAGTGTCCCATAATTTAGGTGTGATAGAATGAGTCAATTATACAAGCAATAAGGAGGATATTTCCTGGGATAGTGAATTTAAGTTTATAAATAACTCCAATCGTTCTACTACTTTTATTACATAGTAAGTTACCGTGTTCTGTTCATGTTAAGTTTTGATCAAATATAATTTGTTCAAAATTCGAATTTTCTACACATTGTATTCCAGTGTTTGCGATAGTCAAAATAGGGAATTGAATCATTTTAAGAATGAAAATTAATTTAGGAATAAAAGAAATTAGCATCGTTCAGGGATAACTGATTTATGGCAAGCCATAACCTTATCTTATCCAATTCAGAGTTTGTCGAAGTCATGTAGATTACAACTAATGCTGGGTCATCTGCATAAATAATAATATCAATTATAAGGCTTGCATTAACAATATCGTTTATATTTATTAGAAAAAGAAGTGGAACTCGAATGGGTCCGGTTTTGTATGTGAACAAATAGTTTTCTGTCTGTTAGATAACTTTTCTACTAATTTGAGTGCCAGAGGGGTAACACCATAAGATGATAATTTAGTTAGAAGTATTTTATGATTTAGGCTGTCGAATGCTTTAGAAAAATCGAGAAAAATTACAATAGGAGTTTTACATTTGTCCATTTTTGATCTCACTCTATCAATCTATTTAGGAGCGGCCAGTTCAGTCAAATGCTCACGTCGAAATCCGTATTGACTATGGTGGAAAAGAATGCTCGTAGTGAAATATTTATATAATTATTCGTACAAAGCACTTCTAAATGTGTCGATATACTTGGTAGGAGCGAAATGTGTCTATAATCATCGACTATACATAAATCACCTTTTTTTATATAGTGGGTGATCGCTTTGGCTATTTTTAGGTTATCTGGAAATATTCCAGTTACTGTAGTTATAGTTTGGTTTATTAAAAGCGTGATATGTATTTTTTGATATGTTTTAACATTATAGTATTAAGGTCCAGAACTTTTCTTTGGTGACAAATTATAGATTATCCTGGTAGTATATATGTTGATAATTACTTCAAAATTAAAACGGCTGTGAATTTCACTACTATCACATAGAAGCTAGATTATCAGTTTGTGTCAAGACAATTTTAGTACAAGAGAAATATCAAAATACGCTTTTGCAAACTGTATGTATTTTATTTATTTGCCTTTCCAATTGAAAACATATAAAAAGGTGCATTGACATGAACAATAATTTACGAAAAGCTTCCAACATGTTGGTTGACGGGGGAACAGGTCGAATTACAGAAAGACTTTGACAAATCTGAAGCATATTCTTAACCCTTTGACTTCCAGGCCGGGGTGCATGCCAGGATCCAGATATACTGGTGTAGGAGTTCCATTTTTCGTCATTTGAAGCTGGAATTGCTAACGCAATTTCCAGCTTCAAATGACGAAAAATACATAAATGTAGTATATATTTGACGAAAAGTTGTGTCATTTTATGGATTTAAGTTTATAAATAACTCCAATCGTTCTACTACTTTTATTACATAGTAAGTTACCGTGTTCTGTTCATGTTAAGTTTTGATCAAATATAATTTGTTCAAAATTCGAATTTTCTACACATTGTATTCCAGTGTTTGCGATAGTCAAAATAGGGAATTGAATCATTTTAAGAATGAAAATTAATTTAGGAATAAAAGAAATTAGCATCGTTCAGGGATAACTGATTTATGGCAAGCCATAACCTTATCTTATCCAATTCAGAGTTTGTCGAAGTCATGTAGATTACAACTAATGCTGGGTCATCTGCATTAATAATAATATCAATTATAAGGCTTGCATTAACAATATCGTTTATATTTATTAGAAAAAGAAGTGGAACTCGAATGGGTCCGGTTTTGTATGTGAACAAATAGTTTTCTGTCTGTTAGATAACTTTTCTACTAATTTGAGTGCCAGAGGGGTAACACCAGATATACTGGTGTAGGAGTTCCATTTTTCGTCATTTGAAGCTGGAATTGCTAACGCAATTTCCAGCTTCAAATGACGAAAAATACATAAATGTAGTATATATTTGACGAAAAGTTGTGTCATTTTATGGTTACGTTCATTGACGAATGACGACGGAAATTTCCGTCATGTATGGTAGTGAAAAGGTTAAGAGAAATGAGAAGTTAACTCGTTGGCTGGAGCGGTAATCACTCCAGTCATACACACAAACACACGGCTACATTACATATTTGCACAATCGTTGCCAAATAAATAAATAATTGTATATTTTCTGAACTAATTCATAAGCCAGCATTGGGACCAAATTATACTAAAGTACACTAGAACCCGAACTCCGAGGGTATTGGTCTAACTCATGGGCCAGAACCCATGTGTCCAGGATATAATTAGGAAAGAATCAAGGGGAAAAGTTAAAATAAATCTTCAACGTGTACTGGCCAATATCTATTCAATACTTGTATTGCCAGTGAATCGGGCTGCCGCATGTCTCTACACACGTACACACGATGTAGGCCTACCCTACCAATTCCGGTTCAATGTTTGGCCAGCTTGGCAGCTCATCGCTGGTTCAATGTCGGCCCATCGTCTACGATGCTGGCCCAACACTAATCTAACACTGGTTCTGCTTTATACTTCACCAGCACATCAATAAACACAAGCCATTCACCCAATGCTGTTTTAATGTTGAGCTACAGCCTTCGACGCGGATCCAGTATTGAAACAGCATTGGGTGATTGTCCCGTGTTTGCTGTGGTACTGCCTCATAGCAATGCGGGTGACGCTTTTTTACCCTGGCGCCAGAAAGGCCTCTTCCCAGATAACACAATACATTGGCCCAATGCTGACGTAAAACAACGCAACTGTCTGACCTAGCCACCTGAAACGTTATATTCATAAGGACTGGTGTACAGAAATGTCAGCTGTTCCCCATTCACAGCACCCCTCTTTCCCCTAAGTAGGAAACAAACTCCGGCAAAATCTGTCATATCTGTCACCGTAACAGACTTTATGCCATAATAAGGAAGGTCTAACCTTTCTATTTATATTATTTATACATCTGTATTTCACATATTTGGGTTGGAATATTTATATGTGAAATAAATTTAACAGAAATACCAGGGTGTTAGCGACTCAGGGGGCCCGTCCAACTGACCAGGGTGTTAGCGGCACAGGGTAAGGGCCCAGTCCCACTGACCAGGGTGTTAGCGGCACAGGGGTCAGTGGGACTGACCAGGCTGTTAGCAGATCGGGGGCCCGTCCCAGGGTGTTAGAGGCTCGGGGGGGGGGGCGTCCAGCTGACCACGGTGTTAAACTGACCACGGTGTTAGCAGTTCGGGGCCTGTCCCACTGAACAGGGTGTTATCGGCTCAGGGCCTGTCCCACTGACCAGGGTGTTAGCGCCTCAGGCGGCCCTTTTCACTGACCATGGTGTTAGCGCCTGAGGGGCCCGTCCCACTGACCAGGGTGTTAGCGCCTCAGGCGGCCCTTCTCACTGACCAGGGTGTTAGCGCCTCAGGCGGCCCTTTTCACTGACCAGGGTGTTAGCGGCTCAGGGGCCTGTCCCACTGACCAGGTTTTTATCGTATTATAATGTCACTTAAAAGACCTTTTGTGCCGAAAAGTGACGTAAAGCAATGATTGACTACTCAGGGGAATGTCCCACTGACCAGGGTGTTAGCGCCTGAGGGAACCGTCCCACTGACCAGGGTTGTTAGCGCCTCAGGGGAACGACCCACTGACCAGGGTGTTAGCGCCTCAGGGGCCCGTATCACTGACCAGGGTGTTAGCGCCTCGGAGGACCGTCCCACTGACCAGGGTGTTAGCGCCTCAGGGACCGTCCAACTGACCTAGGTGCTAGCGCCTCAGAGAACCGTCCCACTGACCAGGGTGCTAGCGCCTCAGGGGCCCGTCCCACTGACCAGGGTGCTAGCGCCTCAGAGGACCGTCCCACTGACCAGGGTGTTAGCGCCTCAGGGGCCCGTATCACTGACCAGGGTGTTAGCGCCTCAGGGGACCGTCCAACTGACCAGGGTGCTAGCGCCTCAGAGAACCGTCCCACTGACCAGGGTGCTAGCGCCTCAGAGGCCCGTCCCATTGACCAGGGTGCTAGCGCCTCAGGGGACCGTCCAACTGACCAGGGTGCTAGCGCCTCAGAGAACCGTCCCACTGACCAGGGTGCTAGCGCCTCAGGGGACCGTCCAACTGACCAGGGTGCTAGCGCCTCAGAGAACCGTCCCACTGACCAGGGTGCTAGCGCCTCAGAGGCCCGTCCCATTGACCAGGGTGCTAGCGCCTCAGAGGCCCGTCCCATTGACCAGGGTGCTAGCGCCTCAGAGAACCGTCCCACTGACCAGGGTGCTAGCGCCTCAGGGGCCCGTCCCACTGACCAGGGTGTTAGCGCCTCAGGGGACCGTCCCACTGACCAGGGTGCTAGCGCCTCAGAGGCCCGTCCCATTGACCAGGGTGCTAGCGCCTCAGGGGCCCGTCCCACTGACCAGGGTGCTAGCGCCTCAGGGGCCCGTCCCATTGACCAGGGTGCTAGCGCCTCAGGGGCCCGTCCCACTGACCAGGGTGCTAGCGCCTCAGGGGCCCGTCCCATTGACCAGGGTGCTAGCGCCTCAGGGGCCCGTCCCACTGACCAGGGTGCTAGCGCCTCAGGGGCCCGTCCCACTGACCAGGGTGTTAGCGCCTCAGGGGCCCGTCCCATTGGCCAG
>OZ024906.1:94719202-94863713 GCA_964017125.1 Flabesymbios commensalis | reverse complement strand
ATGGAATCTTAGCCTTACCCTCTGCACTCATGGAATCTTAGCCTTACCCTCTGCACTCATGGAATCTTAGCCTTACCCTCTGGACTCATGGAATCTTAGCCTTACCCTCTGCACTCATGGAATCTTAGCCTCACCCTCTGCACTCATGGAATCTTAGCCTCACCCTCTGCACTCATGGAATCTTAGCCTTACCCTCTGCACTCATGGAATCTCAGCATTACCCTCTGCACTCATGGAATCTCAGCCTTACCCTCTGCACTCATGGGATCTTAGCCTTACCCCATGGACTCATGGAATCTCAGCCTTACCCTCTGCACTCATGGAATCTTAGCCTTACCCTCTGCACTCATGGAATCTTAGCCTCACCCTCTGCACTCATGGAATCTTAGCCTTACCCTCTGCACTCATGGGATCTTAGCCTCACCCTCTGGACTCATGGAATCTTAGCCTCACCCTCTGGACTCATGGGATCTTAGCCTTACCCTCTGGACTCATGGAATCTTAGCCTTACCCTCTGCACTCATGGGATCTTAGCCTCACCCTCTGCACTCATGGGATCTTAGCCTTACCCTCTGCACTCATGGAATCTTAGCCTTACCCTCTGCACACATGGAATCTTAGCCTTACCCTCTGGACTCATGGAATCTTAGCCTTACCCTCTGCACTCATGGAATCTTAGCCTTACCCTCTGCACTCATGGGATCTTAGCCTTACCCTCTGCACTCATGGGATCTTAGCCTTACCCTCTGCACTCATGGAATCTTAGCCTTACCTTCTGTACTCATAGACTCTTAGCCTTACCCTCTGCACTCATGGAATCTTAGCCTTACCCTCTGCACTCATGGGATCTTAGCCTTATCCTCTGCACTCATGGAATCTTAGCCTTACCTTCTGTACTCATGGGATCTTAGCCTTACCCTCTGGACTCATGGAATCTTAGCCTTACCCTCTGCACTCATGGGATCTTAGCCTCACCCTCTGGACTCATGGGATCTTAGCCTTACCCTCTGCACTCATGGAATCTCAGCCTTACCCTCTGCACTCATGGAATCTTAGCCTTACCTTCTGTACTCATGGAATCTCAGCCTTACCCTCTGCACTCATGGAATCTTAGCCTTACCCTCTGCACTCATGGGATCTTAGCCTTACCCTCTGCACTCATGGAATCTTAGCCTTACCCTCTGCACTCATGGAATCTTAGCCTTACCCTCTGCACTCATGGAATCTTAGCCTTACCCTCTGGACTCATGGAATCTTAGCCTTACCCTCTGCACTCATGGAATCTTAGCCTCACCCTCTGCACTCATGGAATCTTAGCCTCACCCTCTGCACTCATGGAATCTTAGCCTTACCCTCTGCACTCATGGAATCTCAGCATTACCCTCTGCACTCATGGAATCTCAGCCTTACCCTCTGCACTCATGGGATCTTAGCCTTACCCCATGGACTCATGGAATCTCAGCCTTACCCTCTGCACTCATGGAATCTTAGCCTTACCCTCTGCACTCATGGAATCTTAACCTCACCCTCTGCACTCATGGAATCTTAGCCTTACCCTCTGCACTCATGGGATCTTAGCCTCACCCTCTGGACTCATGGAATCTTAGCCTCACCCTCTGGACTCATGGGATCTTAGCCTTACCCTCTGGACTCATGGAATCTTAGCCTTACCCTCTGCACTCATGGGATCTTAGCCTCACCCTCTGGACTCATGGGATCTTAGCCTTACCCTCTGGACTCATGGAATCTTAGCCTTACCCTCTGCACTCATGGAATCTTAGCCTTACCCTCTGCACTCATGGGATCTTAGCCTCACCCTCTGGACTCATGGAATCTTAGCCTTACCCTCTGGACTCATGGAATCTCAGCCTTACCCTCTGCACTCATGGACTCTTAGCCTCACCCTCTGCACTCATGGACTCTTAGCCTTACCCTCTGCACTCATGGAATCTTAGCCTTACCCTCTGCACTCATGGAATCTTAGCCTTACCCTCTGGACTCATGGACTCTTAGCCTTACCCTCTGCACTCATGGGATCTTAGCCTCACCCTCTGCACTCATGGGATCTTAGCCTTACCCTCTGCACTCATGGAATCTTAGCCTTACCCTCTGCACTCATGGAATCTTAGCCTTACCCTCTGGACTCATGGAATCTTAGCCTTACCCTCTGCACTCATGGAATCTTAGCCTTACCCTCTGCACTCATGGGATCTTAGCCTTACCCTCTGCACTCATGGGATCTTAGCCTTACCCTCTGCACTCATGGAATCTTAGCCTTACCTTCTGTACTCATAGACTCTTAGCCTTACCCTCTGCACTCATGGAATCTTAGCCTTACCCTCTGCACTCATGGGATCTTAGCCTTATCCTCTGCACTCATGGAATCTTAGCCTTACCTTCTGTACTCATGGGATCTTAGCCTTACCCTCTGCACTCATGGAATCTTAGCCTTACCCTCTGCACTCATGGAATCTCAGCCTCACCCTCTGCACTCATGGAATCTCAGCCTCACCCTCTGGACTCATGGAATCTTAGCCTCACCCTCTGCACTCATGGAATCTCAGCCTTACCCTCTGCACTCATGGAATCTTAGCCTCACCCTCTGCACTCATGGAATCTCAGCCTTACCCTCTGCACTCATGGAATCTTAGCCTTACCCTCTGCACTCATGGAATCTTAGCCTTACCCTCTGCACTCATGGAATCTTAGCCTTACCCTCTGCACTCATGGAATCTTAGCCTTACCCTCTGCACTCATGGAATCTTAGCCTTACCCTCTGCACTCATGGAATCTTAGCCTTACCCTCTGGACTCATGGAATCTTAGCCTTACCCTCTGCACTCATGGGATCTTAGCCTCACCCTCTGGACTCATGGGATCTTAGCCTTACCCTCTGCACTCATGGGATCTCAGCCTTACCCTCTGCACTCATGGAATCTTAGCCTTACCTTCTGTACTCATGGAATCTCAGCCTTACCCTCTGCACTCATGGAATCTTAGCCTTACCCTCTGCACTCATGGGATCTTAGCCTTACCCTCTGCACTCATGGAATCTTAGCCTTACCCTCTGCACTCATGGAATCTTAGCCTTACCCTCTGCACTCATGGAATCTTAGCCTTACCCTCTGGACTCATGGAATCTTAGCCTTACCCTCTGCACTCATGGAATCTTAGCCTCACCCTCTGCACTCATGGAATCTTAGCCTCACCCTCTGCACTCATGGAATCTTAGCCTTACCCTCTGCACTCATGGAATCTCAGCATTACCCTCTGCACTCATGGAATCTCAGCCTTACCCTCTGCACTCATGGGATCTTAGCCTTACCCCATGGACTCATGGAATCTCAGCCTTACCCTCTGCACTCATGGAATCTTAGCCTTACCCTCTGCACTCATGGAATCTTAGCCTCACCCTCTGCACTCATGGAATCTTAGCCTTACCCTCTGCACTCATGGGATCTTAGCCTCACCCTCTGGACTCATGGAATCTTAGCCTCACCCTCTGGACTCATGGGATCTTAGCCTTACCCTCTGGACTCATGGAATCTTAGCCTTACCCTCTGCACTCATGGGATCTTAGCCTCACCCTCTGGACTCATGGGATCTTAGCCTTACCCTCTGGACTCATGGAATCTTAGCCTTACCCTCTGCACTCATGGAATCTTAGCCTTACCCTCTGCACTCATGGGATCTTAGCCTCACCCTCTGGACTCATGGAATCTTAGCCTTACCCTCTGGACTCATGGAATCTCAGCCTTACCCTCTGCACTCATGGAATCTTAGCCTCACCCTCTGGACTCATGGGATCTTAGCCTTACCCTCTGGACTCATGGAATCTTAGCCTTACTCTCTGCACTCATGGGACCTTAGCCTTACCCTCTGCACTCATGGGATCTTAGCCTTACCCTCTGGACTCATGGAATCTTAGCCTTACCCTCTGCACTCATGGAATCTTAGCCTCACCCTCTGGACTCATGGAATCTTAGCCTCACCCTCTGCACTCAAGGAATCTCTGCCTTACCCTCTGCACTCATGGAATCTTAGCCTTACCCTCTGGACTCATGGAATCTTAGCCTTACCCTCTGGACTCATGGAATCTTAGCCTCACCCTCTGCACTCAAGGCATCTCAGCCTTACCCTCTGCACTCATGGAATCTTAGCCTTACCTTCTGTACTCATGGAATCTCAGCCTTACCCTCTGCACTCATGGAATCTTAGCCTTACCCTCTGCACTCATGGGATCTTAGCCTTACCCTCTGGACTCATGGAATCTCAGCCTTACCCTCTGCACTCATGGAATCTTAGCCTTACCCTCTGCACTCATGGGATCTTAGCCTTACCCTCTGCACTCATGGAATCTTAGCCTTACCCTCTGCACTCATGGGATCTTAGCCTCACCCTCTGGACTCATGGAATCTTAGCCTCACCCTCTGGACTCATGGGATCTTAGCCTTACCCTCTGGACTCAAGGAATCTCTGCCTTACCCTCTGCACTCATGGAATCTTAGCCTTACCCTCTGGACTCATGGAATCTTAGCCTTACCCTCTGGACTCATGGAATCTTAGCCTCACCCTCTGCACTCAAGGCATCTCAGCCTTACCCTCTGCACTCATGGAATCTTAGCCTTACCTTCTGTACTCATGGAATCTCAGCCTTACCCTCTGCACTCATGGAATCTTAGCCTTACCCTCTGCACTCATGGGATCTTAGCCTTACCCTCTGGACTCATGGAATCTCAGCCTTACCCTCTGCACTCATGGAATCTTAGCCTTACCCTCTGCACTCATGGGATCTTAGCCTTACCCTCTGCACTCATGGAATCTTAGCCTTACCCTCTGCACTCATGGGATCTTAGCCTCACCCTCTGGACTCATGGAATCTTAGCCTCACCCTCTGGACTCATGGGATCTTAGCCTTACCCTCTGGACTCATGGAATCTTAGCCTTACCCTCTGCACTCATGGGATCTTAGCCTCACCCTCTGGACTCATGGGATCTTAGCCTTACCCTCTGGACTCATGGAATCTTAGCCTTACCCTCTGCACTCATGGAATCTTAGCCTTACCCTCTGCACTCATGGGATCTTAGCCTCACCCTCTGGACTCATGGAATCTTAGCCTTACCCTCTGGACTCATGGAATCTCAGCCTTACCCTCTGCACTCATGGAATCTTAGCCTCACCCTCTGGACTCATGGGATCTTAGCCTTACCCTCTGGACTCATGGAATCTTAGCCTTACTCTCTGCACTCAAGGAATCTCTGCCTTACCCTCTGCACTCATGGAATCTTAGCCTCACCCTCTGGACTCATGGAATCTTAGCCTCACCCTCTGCACTCAAGGAATCTCTGCCTTACCCTCTGCACTCATGGAATCTTAGCCTTACCCTCTGGACTCATGGAATCTTAGCCTTACCCTCTGGACTCATGGAATCTTAGCCTCACGCTCTGCACTCAAGGCATCTCAGCCTTACCCTCTGCACTCATGGAATCTTAGCCTTACCTTCTGTACTCATGGAATCTCAGCCTTACCCTCTGCACTCATGGAATCTTAGCCTTACCCTCTGCACTCATGGGATCTTAGCCTTACCCTCTGGACTCATGGAATCTCAGCCTTACCCTCTGCACTCATGGAATCTTAGCCTTACCCTCTGCACTCATGGGATCTTAGCCTTACCCTCTGCACTCATGGAATCTTAGCCTTACCCTCTGCACTCATGGAATCTTAGCCTCACCCTCTGCACTCAAGGAATCTCAGCCTTACCCTCTGCACTCATGGAATCTTAGCCTTACTCTCTGGACTCATGGGATCTTAGCCTCACCCTCTGGACTCATGGGATCTTAGCCTTACCCTCTGGACTCATGGAATCTTAGCCTTACCCTCTGGACTCATGGAATCTTAGCCTTACCCTCTGCACTCATGGAATCTTAGCCTCACCCTCTGGACTCATGGAATCTTAGCCTCACCCTCTGCACTCAAGGAATCTCTGCCTTACCCTCTGCACTCATGGAATCTTAGCCTTACCCTCTGCACTCATGGAATCTTAGCCTCACCCTCTGCACTCATGGAATCTTAGCCTTACCCTCTGCACTCATGGGATCTTAGCCTCACCCTCTGGACTCATGGAATCTTAGCCTCACCCTCTGGACTCATGGGATCTTAGCCTTACCCTCTGGACTCATGGAATCTTAGCCTTACCCTCTGCACTCATGGGATCTTAGCCTCACCCTCTGGACTCATGGGATCTTAGCCTTACCCTCTGGACTCATGGAATCTTAGCCTTACCCTCTGCACTCATGGAATCTTAGCCTTACCCTCTGCACTCATGGGATCTTAGCCTCACCCTCTGGACTCATGGAATCTTAGCCTTACCCTCTGGACTCATGGAATCTCAGCCTTACCCTCTGCACTCATGGAATCTTAGCCTCACCCTCTGGACTCATGGGATCTTAGCCTTACCCTCTGGACTCATGGAATCTTAGCCTTACTCTCTGCACTCATGGGACCTTAGCCTTACCCTCTGCACTCATGGGATCTTAGCCTTACCCTCTGGACTCATGGAATCTTAGCCTTACCCTCTGCACTCATGGAATCTTAGCCTCACCCTCTGGACTCATGGAATCTTAGCCTCACCCTCTGCACTCAAGGAATCTCTGCCTTACCCTCTGCACTCATGGAATCTTAGCCTTACCCTCTGGACTCATGGAATCTTAGCCTTACCCTCTGGACTCATGGAATCTTAGCCTCACCCTCTGCACTCAAGGCATCTCAGCCTTACCCTCTGCACTCATGGAATCTTAGCCTTACCTTCTGTACTCATGGAATCTCAGCCTTACCCTCTGCACTCATGGAATCTTAGCCTTACCCTCTGCACTCATGGGATCTTAGCCTTACCCTCTGGACTCATGGAATCTCAGCCTTACCCTCTGCACTCATGGAATCTTAGCCTTACCCTCTGCACTCATGGGATCTTAGCCTTACCCTCTGCACTCATGGAATCTTAGCCTTACCCTCTGCACTCATGGGATCTTAGCCTCACCCTCTGGACTCATGGAATCTTAGCCTCACCCTCTGGACTCATGGGATCTTAGCCTTACCCTCTGGACTCAAGGAATCTCTGCCTTACCCTCTGCACTCATGGAATCTTAGCCTTACCCTCTGGACTCATGGAATCTTAGCCTTACCCTCTGGACTCATGGAATCTTAGCCTCACCCTCTGCACTCAAGGCATCTCAGCCTTACCCTCTGCACTCATGGAATCTTAGCCTTACCTTCTGTACTCATGGAATCTCAGCCTTACCCTCTGCACTCATGGAATCTTAGCCTTACCCTCTGCACTCATGGGATCTTAGCCTTACCCTCTGGACTCATGGAATCTCAGCCTTACCCTCTGCACTCATGGAATCTTAGCCTTACCCTCTGCACTCATGGGATCTTAGCCTTACCCTCTGCACTCATGGAATCTTAGCCTTACCCTCTGCACTCATGGGATCTTAGCCTCACCCTCTGGACTCATGGAATCTTAGCCTCACCCTCTGGACTCATGGGATCTTAGCCTTACCCTCTGGACTCATGGAATCTTAGCCTTACCCTCTGCACTCATGGGATCTTAGCCTCACCCTCTGGACTCATGGGATCTTAGCCTTACCCTCTGGACTCATGGAATCTTAGCCTTACCCTCTGCACTCATGGAATCTTAGCCTTACCCTCTGCACTCATGGGATCTTAGCCTCACCCTCTGGACTCATGGAATCTTAGCCTTACCCTCTGGACTCATGGAATCTCAGCCTTACCCTCTGCACTCATGGAATCTTAGCCTCACCCTCTGGACTCATGGGATCTTAGCCTTACCCTCTGGACTCATGGAATCTTAGCCTTACTCTCTGCACTCAAGGAATCTCTGCCTTACCCTCTGCACTCATGGAATCTTAGCCTCACCCTCTGGACTCATGGAATCTTAGCCTCACCCTCTGCACTCAAGGAATCTCTGCCTTACCCTCTGCACTCATGGAATCTTAGCCTTACCCTCTGGACTCATGGAATCTTAGCCTTACCCTCTGGACTCATGGAATCTTAGCCTCACGCTCTGCACTCAAGGCATCTCAGCCTTACCCTCTGCACTCATGGAATCTTAGCCTTACCTTCTGTACTCATGGAATCTCAGCCTTACCCTCTGCACTCATGGAATCTTAGCCTTACCCTCTGCACTCATGGGATCTTAGCCTTACCCTCTGGACTCATGGAATCTCAGCCTTACCCTCTGCACTCATGGAATCTTAGCCTTACCCTCTGCACTCATGGGATCTTAGCCTTACCCTCTGCACTCATGGAATCTTAGCCTTACCCTCTGCACTCATGGAATCTTAGCCTCACCCTCTGCACTCAAGGAATCTCAGCCTTACCCTCTGCACTCATGGAATCTTAGCCTTACTCTCTGGACTCATGGGATCTTAGCCTCACCCTCTGGACTCATGGGATCTTAGCCTTACCCTCTGGACTCATGGAATCTTAGCCTTACCCTCTGGACTCATGGAATCTTAGCCTTACCCTCTGCACTCATGGAATCTTAGCCTCACCCTCTGGACTCATGGAATCTTAGCCTCACCCTCTGCACTCAAGGAATCTCTGCCTTACCCTCTGCACTCATGGAATCTTAGCCTTACCCTCTGGACTCATGGAATCTTAGCCTTACCCTCTGGACTCATGGAATCTTAGCCTCACCCTCTGCACTCAAGGCATCTCAGCCTTACCCTCTGCACTCATGGAATCTTAGCCTTACCTTCTGTACTCATGGAATCTCAGCCTTACCCTCTGCACTCATGGAATCTTAGCCTTACCCTCTGCACTCATGGGATCTTAGCCTTACCCTCTGGACTCATGGAATCTCAGCCTTACCCTCTGCACTCATGGAATCTTAGCCTTACCCTCTGCACTCATGGGATCTTAGCCTTACCCTCTGCACTCATGGAATCTTAGCCTTACCCTCTGCACTCATGGAATCTTAGCCTCACCCTCTGCACTCAAGGAATCTCAGCCTTACCCTCTGCACTCATGGAATCTTAGCCTTACTCTCTGGACTCATGGAATCTTAGCCTTACCCTCTGGACTCATGGAATCTTAGCCTCACCCTCTGCACTCAAGGTATCTCAGCCTTACCCTCTGCACTCATGGAATCTTAGCCTTACCTTCTGTACTCATGGAATCTCAGCCTTACCCTCTGCACTCATGGAATCTTAGCCTTACCCTCTGCACTCATGGAATCTTAGCCTTACCCTCTGGACTCATGGAATCTTAGCCTTACCCCCTGGACTCATGGAATCTCGGCCTCACCCTCTGGACTCATGGAATCTTAGCCTTACCCTCTGCACTCATGGAATCTTAGCCTTACCCTCTGGACTTATGGAATCTTAGCCTTACCCTCTGCACTCATGGAATCATAGCCTTACCCTCATAGCCTGACTCACCTTAGATATTGATGACACAGCAGCCTAGTCGAGCCCCAGAATTTCCCGTGGTCAAGCTGGTCGGTACACCCCCCAGACCCAGGTCGTCCCTGTCAGCATGCACCTTCATGAAAAAAAACGTTACTTTTTTTCAAAATATTTTTACAATGTGTTACCTGGCTCTAAGAGCAGAGCAGAACAATTAGCATGATCCGTTTAACCCTCAGCTCTACCTACTGGAGAAGCATAATGCGTCATATGGCAGATTCTCAGTATATGTCATTTCATAGACAATAATGCAATCACTAAAAAAGATGCAACCACTAAAAAGTATCAAGATTCTGCTTTCATAAATAACCACCAGATCACACTTCATTATTTTATCAATTTTTCCAATCAAGTTTCATTCACCGTGAGGCGGGAATGGCTGTAGCAAGTCACACATCCCGGTGAATGAAATTATGATAACTTTTAACCTTTAACCGCCGGTGCCGAATATATTGGGTTTTTCAATTAATTATCCACACATTCAGTACCGCCTTTTAAGCATGTTAAAACCATAATGTGACATCAAGCAGCACGATTTGAAAAGAGTTGACCTCCATATTGTCAAATATGAATAATTTTCACTCACTTGAAGTTGTGGATCGCGTCAGCGAGACACAACTTTAAGTGGGTGAAAATTCCAATTGAATAATTTGGCGGTTAAAGGGTTAAAGGTAGTTTATTTTATTCCTTGTGAGCTGTAAATTTATACAGAAAAGCCCGCATCACAGTGAATTAACTAAATCTACAAAGCCCGCATCTACCCTAACTAAATCTACAGGCCTACTACCCAACATTGCTAAAAATAAAAGTGTTAACAAGCAAATTAAATTGAGGTAAATTGAGGAATTGTAGAAATGTGCACTCATGATTATATGTGACACTATATCTCAAATAGATAAAGGGAAATATTTGCAAGCATATTCATATATATTTATATCTTAGCCGACAATCTGATATGTCAATACAGGAAATGATGACGATCGAATATGTCCATATAAATAATACAGGGAATGTTTAAGTCTAAGTGACGAGTTTCAAGGAAACTCATAATTTTGTACAACTACATTTAACAAATAAATATGTTAATCGTTAGTGATCAGTGTTTTATAAAGGCTACCAAAGGATAAATATTTTCCGTCTGCATACATGAGAGATATGTGGAGTGTTGTATACCACATTCTTGAAAATCATGAGCATGAGCATAGATGTATTAATTAATTGCGAGTTGTATGCTGCCGTGCAAAACCAAAAAGGCAGTGTTTGTTTACTTGAAAAGTAAGCAAACACTGCCTTTTGGCTTTGCAGAGCATGCATAACACTTAAAGTTGATTATATCTCGCTAGGTACTCCGGCTTTAAAAACTGTACCGGATGACTAAATTTACCTGAAAAATAATGAAATGAAAAAATATAGGAATATCAGTAAATTACTCACCACTATTGCTCTGCCAATCACACTTCTTGTACCATACAGAGTCACCAGGCTGTCTGTGAATGAGAGGACGACCTCGCCGACACCACCCGCAACAATGTTACCAAGGTCACCCACATGTCTGATAAAAAAAATCAAGAACTACAAATCACTACCTAATTACTGAAGGGCATCCGCATCCTTAACACTGTTTAACAGCGCCATAGGTATTGCAGGATCAGTCAACCAGACTACAATATGTCTTCAAAGAGAGGACTTCTTGTTATTGGTGGGATTAGTCAACCAGACTACAGCATGTCTTCACGAAGAGCACTTCTAGTTATTGGTGGGATAGGTCAACCAGACTACAAAATGTCTTCGTAGAGAGCACTTCTAGTTATTGGTGGGATAAGTCAACAAGACTACAGTATGTCTTCATAGAGACCACTTCCAGTTATTGGTGGGATAGGTCAACCAGACTACAATATGTCTTCGTAGAGAGCACTTCTAGTTATTGGTGAGATAAGTCAACCAGACTACAGTATGTCTTCATAGAGACCACTTCTAGTTATTGGTGGAATAAGTCAACAAGACTACAGTGTGTCTTCATATAGACCACTTCTAGTTATTGGTGGGATATGTCAGTCAAGCTACAATATGTCTTCATAGAGAGCACTTCTTATCTCGTTATTGGTGTGATAGGTCAACCAGACTACAGTATGTCTTCGTCCCTTTTAAATGGTATAAAACGTATTTTTTGTTGAATAAATTCCAAGAATTATTTTAATTAGTTATGAAAAGGGTCATATATCAATGAAAATACCAAACCGTTTGTTGAAAAGGAATTGTCTAAAATGGGCTCGATCTTCAAAAAATGCCTGTGCTGGCATTTAGTTTTAAACAAACTCAACAAACGATACAGTAGATCATCAACGCCTCTCTGCCATTAAACAACTGTGTCATATTTTACAAAGTATCAGAATACGACCTTATTTAAAGGGACTGTCCCAGTCTAAAATGATCAAAAATCGGTGATTTTATTTTGGCTTCTTAATATGACCATATTATGATGTAAACATGTCTATAGACTAGAACCAGTTAAGTTAGATATAGAGACGAAATTCATGATTTCTTATTACGGGAATTTCATCTCTACATCTAGTCTAACTGGTTAAAGGGACTGGCCCAGGCTAAAATCATAAAAAAATCGGTGATTTCATTTTGGCTTCCTAATATGACCATATGATGTAAACATGTCCATAGACTAGAAATGCAAAAAAATTTTAATTTCTCTGCTGCGCATTCACTATTTAGACTAGGTATAGAGACGAAATTCCTGATTTGTAATTATTGACAACCATGTCAAAAATTAGAAATACGGGAATTTCGTCTCTATATCTAGTCTAACTGGTGAATGCGCAGCAGAAAAATTTAAAAACTTTTGCAGTTCTAGTCTATGGACATGTTTACATCATATGGTCATATTAGGAAGCCAAAATAAAATCACCGATTTTTTTATGATTTTAGCCTGGGCCAGTCCCTTTAATGCGCAGCACAAAAATTAAAAAAAAAATGCAGTTCTAGTCTATGGACATGTTTACAGCATATGGTCATATTAATAAGCCAAAATAAAATCACCGATTTTTTTAATGATTTTAGCCTGGGCCAGTCCCTTTAATGTTAACAGACTTATGATAATCAGACATTTACCTCACGTCGTCACCAGGGGCGCCATGGTTGAGACCAAATGGGTTGTAATGGCCGCCAGCATCAGAGCAACTGTTTCCAAGGTTACCATTCTCGTGCACATGGAAACCGTGTTCACTTCCTGGTGTGCCCACCGCTTCCAAATTTAAGGTAATGATGACATCCTGGCCAAGCTAGAGACAGACAAAAACCGGATATAACGTGTATGATTGGTGGGGCGTAGCGGTAGATTAAGGCAGGTTTTTTATATTGTTAATTTATCAGGATTAGTGTTCCAGTAGCGCGGGGCAGGGCCCCTTTTCCAAAGCTAACTAAGACATTTATGATAATTTTAAATTGAAAAAAACCCTTTGGTTTCCATAGCTTACACAAAAGTATTTCGGCGCTTTGAGTGTTAAACATCGATCAAATTTACCAAACTATCAGTATTTGACACTCAACCATTGCTGGATAGTTACTCGGGTTTAAAATACACCGTTGACGTCAGCCTATTGTTAAAACAGTAGATTCGGATCTACGAATCTACTGTTATTTTTACATTGGCCGGGTCGCGCACAATATAAATATTTTACCATGACACTGCATGGCTAATGTTTCATAGTTAGCCATGCTGACTATAAAAATGATATTTTCTGGAACATATATATATATGTAGCTAAAGCTGTGTATTTTAATTCGAAGAAAAAACTTTATTACGATAGATTCGTGGATATCCTGTAAATATGTAGATCCGAATTAAAATTCCTGGGAGGACCGTGCGCGCCTCGTACATTCTGATCTACGAACTATCGAATTTCGTTCTGATTACCGTAGTAAATTTAGAAAATGAGAAGACTAAAAAATCATTGATTGACATGTACAGTTTTCTTATGTCAATCGGACCCCCTTTTTTCCCAATTCTGGATCAGCCCTCGTGTTCAGTTAAAGGGCGATTCCAGAGATATGTTGGTTGAAGTCAGGGGTTGAAGTCAAATCTTACGATGACCGGCGAACATGAGAAACTTCCTCAACTTACTTTTCCTTCTTTCTATATTCAACCCTTGTCTTCCTGGAACCGTTTACTGATATATAACCCTTGTCTTCCTAGGACCGTTTACATATGTATAGCCCTTGTCTTCCTGGGACCGTTTACAGATATATAGCCCTTGTCTTCCTAGGACCGTTTACATATGTATAACCCTTGTCTTCCTGGGACCGTTTAAAGATATATAACCCTTGTCTTCCTAGGACCGTTTACAGATATTTAACCCTTGTCTTTCTAAGGCCGTTTACAGATATATAACCCTTGTCTTCCTAAGGCCGTTTACACATATATAGCCCTTGTCTTCCTGGGATCGTTTACAGATATATAGCTCTTGTCATCCCGTTTAGAAATATTTACGTTTTCAAAACAAATAGAATATATCTGTAATGAAGGAAACTATAGGGTAGGAAATAATTTGACATGCCGTGAATAGCTAATTACGACGTTCCTCCATAAACTCATTAAATTGGATAAAATTAAAATATTAAAGTCCGTTTTAAGCCCTGAATTGCATTGCATGCCAAATGGTCTAACTTTTAAAATACTCGCTACAATTTGCAAGGTAGCTCGCTGAGGACTACAAAATAGTGCTTGTAAAACTTCAAGAAAATTGATTCAGAATTGACTGAGTGATTCCGTTTTATTAACCGATCTAATCACTGGTATTGAGAACGAAATGTGCGTTCAAACATTACAATTTGGAAAAGCTTTGTCTCAAATTAAATAAATCTGTGTAATTGTCACACACTTGAAGTTGAAGGTCGCGGTAAACATTACAATTTGGAAAAGCTTTGTCTCAAATTGAATGAATCTGTGTAATTGTCACACACTTGAAGTTGAAGGTCGCGGTAGCGGGACACAATTTCTTTTTTCAATGCAGCGTTTCCGGTACAATCGGGTTATTTATTTATGTATTTATTTATTGAAAGATTTTTATATTTGGCGATCAATATAGAGCACAGTAAAACATAGTTAATAGAACACAGTGAAGCATCAGGTCTGACCATGAAATATTCCTTGGTCCCCACGTCAACATTTCATCATTATCCTCAACCCTTGTCCTGCTGAATTGTTTCAATTGTATTTTTTGTCATTTGAAGCAGGAATTGCTAAAGCAATTTCCAGCTCCAAATGACGAAAAATATAGATATTTTTCGAAAATATACATGTTCTAAATTGAGTTATTTTACTAACTGAACATCTACCACAAAATGTATTGTCCATTTCAGTGACATATTATTTGGCTTAAAATATGCTTAAAACCGTATATATCCGGGTCTAGCAGGACAAGGGTTAATTTCGTGTGATGTGTCAATCACTGGCGCAATTACCACATCACAGTGAATGAAAATAACTCCAATTGTGTAAGATACCCAAATGTAAAACTCCAACGTCTTAGTTTGAGTTGACATTTTCTACCGAGTCATTCAAATTATGGTAGATGTCAGGTATAAAGGGTTACAACATGTAATGTACACAACATGTCATTTATAACTTGAGGCACCCCCCCCCCCCCCCCCCCGAAACTAAACTATAAAGTGATTGTGGTTAAGAGATAGAGATCACTAAAGCTATGTCGACCGGGGAGAGGGGGCATTATGAAATCCAGTAATTACGTTTTCTGCCATGTTTTACTGTGGTTACCACCATTCATATCAGCAGATGGCCCGTGTTCTCGTGGAAGTTACGATATAGCGTAGGTCCCGGATTGACTGAGATGGCCACTTCGGCCAATCGTAAGCCTGCGATATATCGCAACCTGTACGAGAATATGGCCACTGAACCCCCACACTCTATAGATAATATGGTATAATAACTGTTTGTATCTAACCGTTTGTGTGAGTGTGAATGTTCCCTCCACAGCTCCGACACCACTGCCAGCCTCTATCACACATGTTGCCTGTAGCTCTACAAATAACACAGTTAACATATCCCGGCAAACATGAGACGTTGGACCAACGTTGGTTTACTGTTGACGATGGGCCAACAGTAAACCAACGTTGGGCCAACGTAATATGTCTGTGGGGATAGCTCGAGACTAAAGTATAATCAACTGCTTGTGTGCTGATATAATGTAGGACCTGTTGTTATTCTGTGAGACTCAATGACCTCGACCTCCTTTGTCTTCACCGAGCTGGCTAATACAATGAAGTATGGGGAAGGGGGTCTTATATAACCTTGTTTTCATCGAGTGACGTCACTGCGTTTCACAGAATGAAGTATGGGAGCGGGAGTGTTATATAACCTTGTTTTCACCGAGTGACGTCACTGCGTATCACAGAATTGTTCATGTATTAATCTGGGGAGTGCTGTCTATACATACATTTTGGCTTACTCGCCTGATCCCCCAGGGGTGTTTATTTTTATATGAAATTTACCACTCACAAAATGTAGCTAACATTTTTTCATACAATAAATTACATTTGATAATTCAAATACATGTTTCAAGCATCATTTAATTACTATATCAATTAATGTTCCTGTCCCAATTATCATGATAATTTGAACCAATGTTGTTTTAATATTGTCCATCGTCTATAACGCCGACCCAACATTAACCCGTATATGGCAATAAAATATTTAATTTAAAGGGACTGGCCCAGGCTAAAATCATAAAAAAATCGATGATTTTATTTCGGGCTCTTAATATGACCATATGATGTAAACATGTCCATAGACTAGAACTGCAAATTTTTATAATTTTTGTGCTGCGCATTCACCAGTTAGGCTAGATATAGAGACGAAATTCCTGATTTGTAATTATTGACAACCATGTCAAAAATAGGAAATGCGGGAATTTCGTCTCTATATCTAGTCTAACTGATGAATGCGCAGCACAAAAATTATAAAAATTTGCAGTTCTAGTCTATGTACATGTTTACATCATATGGTCATATTAAGAACCCGAAATAAAATCACCGATTTTTTGATGATTTTAGCCTGGGCCAGTCCCTTTAAATTCAATTTTAGTCAGTTGAAGTCTTGTGTCGCGATTGCGACACAAGACTTCAACTGACTAAAATGTATCTGATTTGTGAAATTTAATTCCCAACAGTATATCAGTGTTTCCAAGATGGATGGCATATTTTACCTTTAAGAACTGATTATAAATGTGCTGATCAAAACACAAAATGTCTAATGTAGTAGACAAGGCACCATGTGCTCTAGGGGTTAAACACATTTCGTTTCAATGTGACTCGTTTATTGGCCAATGATATCCTACCTGTAGGTGGTGTACAAGTGGGGGACACATACTCGCACCTCTTGATGTTATCGTCCCAGACAAGGTCGGCAGGACAAGGTCGTCTATCTATGATGTCTCCATTGGTACAGGAGGCGTAAATGTTACAATCCTGGCACGATTGGTAATCTCCGTCCGCAAGGCCGACACACGAGGTGATGCAGCTAAAACCTGTACTCTGACCTGTCAATAGAAACAAATAAATAAAATGAATCGGGCCTCGGACCACTTTTGTGCACATACAGGCTATATTGGGCCAGGAGAAACTGCAGAGGATGGTGAGATGAGTGAGATGACACTGTCCTCCGGGCACAGGATTCGAAATTCAAACCCTGGAGGCCTGAGACCGAGCACGCTACCTTTCGGTCACGGAGGCTCCCCACAATACTGAGTGTTAATAGAAACAAAGCCGACACACGAGGTGACACGCCTAGCCTGTGCTCTAATCGTCCGAGTTTGGTACCTCGGACGACTTTTACATTATCACTATATCGACTTATATATATTGTTTTCATATTTCCACCATGTCTCATCGTTCATTCGTCATTATAAGGCACAGACACCTTGTAGGCTACCTCGCCTGTCTTTGAACTTATGTTATGTATGATGCATTGAATTATGTTATCTGATCGCTTTTTCTAGTACAGTGTATGTTGATCAGTCAATGTCAGCATAATAATCAAATCAAACGTTTAATCACAAGTAACGTTAATATACATATATACATTTTCACAAGTTTCATATTATCGCCACCTTTAATTGACCCTTCAAACAAACAAACAAAAAAAAAAAAAAAACAGACAAACAAACAAACAAACAAACAAACAAACAAACAAACAAACAAACAAACAAACAAACAAACAAACAAAAACAAAACAAAAAAAAAACAAATCACTCAAAATAAACATCACATCAATAACCAACGACCTACATGCGATTTCAATACATTATACGCATTATTATTACTAATGTGACATTATAAATACTCTACAAATTATATAATGAACATACATCAATTAATCTGGTCTGTGTATGTAAAGTGTTAATGAGGTGTTACAACCGCCAATAGCCATGCCTCTCCGGTACCGCTCACAAACGTACCGCTAATAGCCATACCTCCAAAGAGGTGACCCTTATGCCTGTGAGGTACCGCTCACATAACGTTATAGATACGCTAGGCTACCTATGTACCGTAATAGTAATCTCATAAAATAGCAACCTAAGACAAATGTGTTCTTTACGTTATGCCTCATACTGCTTAACTATGTCAACTTAGACTTTTTCCTACTTAAAAGCAGTAATTCCAGTATAATAATGCAACAATCGTTTTCCTTCTATTATTAAGAATCATGTTGGTATTCACGTGCAGGAATCACGTGAATGCAAGCCGTTATAAAGCCGTGCATGCGAATGCCGGGCGAATACGTGAATAATGCAAACGACAGTTACCATCATGTATATAGTAGAAGCCCTTAGGTAATAGGGTGTGCACTTCCGGATAAAACTGTCAATTTTGGCACACACATACTTTCTAGACCTTCATCTTCAAAACATTATGCTAGCCCAATTTTCGGTTGCCTTGGATTTAAAAATGACCGCTATTTACAACCGGTCTTGTGCTACCTGTATATCTCGCAAAGTAGGCGAGATCAATAAAGTTAATTAAACAAATATTATATGACAATGCTATTTATGCTTGCAACTATGGTTTATTACAGACACAATTATTTGACAATAACATTTATAAAATTAGAAACATTCCCTACGATTTTAACGTAGATGGATTGATTTAAATTGTATGTTTTCTACCCCCTAAGGTAAATGAGAACTGAAGGACAGTCGTGATTGGCAAATCTCATCATGTGACAGGCTGAGTCATTCCTTTATTGGTATAATAATATTTTTGCACTATACGTCTAAACAAACTACACACAAATAAATAGCGGGACTCATCACAGAAGGTGTTATTGTGAATGAGTGAGTGAGTGAGTGAGTGAGTGTGCTAGATCCTTTGTATTAAATGTAGCTCATGTGCTGTTTCGTAATCCCGATAAATAGGTTTATACCAACCGGCATAATGGCCAAATGCGACTTTGGATGAACAGTATACCAACGTTGGCACAACATCTCATGTTTGTTGGGTTAATTGCCTGACTGTGTGTCTTAACCCTTTCAAGCCTGAATTTACCATTGTCATCTTCATCCTCTACAAGCCGCGAATTGCATTCTCGACTTGTAGTGGATGAAGATGATTTGATGTGGTTTAAAAATTAAAGAAAATTGCGATGTATTGGTGAACCAGTTTCATGGAAATTTTTGTTCTAAAATCCTTTGTTGTAGGAAAATTTAGTCTGTTTTCATGGAAGTAAAATGATGCTTTAATGCATCGTGAGGGCTTAAAGGGTTAAGAGACATATTCGCTCCGTACAAAACTTGCAGGGCGGGGGCCCTAGGGTGGTGGTTAGCACCGCTGCCTTTCACGCCAGAGTCCGGGGTTCGGTTCCCGGTCTCGGCGGTTTGAAAGAAACAAAATTGTTTCTTCCCCATCCACGTGTGAAAGTTAGTATTGTGGGGAGCCTCCGTGACCGAGAGGTAGCGTACTCGGCCTCAGACCGCCAGGGCTCGAATTTCGAATCCTGTGTCTGGAGGACAGTGTCATCTCAATCATCTCACCATCCTCAGGAGGTTCTCCTGGCCCAGTTTAGCCTATATGTGCACAAAGGTGGCCTAAAGCCCGATTCATTTCATTTACAAAACTTGCAGAACAAATGAAAAATGTTGAGCACGTAACGTAAACCCATTATTGATATAAGATGAACGAGCCAGAAATCAAACAAACCACGCCGTACATCATTATACAAGACAGTGCACAATTATTGCGTCAGTGTCAATGAGATGTATCCACCATGCTAATTAAAAAAAACAGCAATCATGACAACTTTATGATATATCATACTTTTCTCTCTTGACCCGATTCGTTCTAATTCGTTGAATGCACCCAAACTACCTGTAGGTTTGCATGTAGTAACATGTGCTTTGCTGTGCTATACATCATATGGTTCAGAGCGCAATCACTGCACAACAACCATGGAACAAATAACTAACATTTAATTGATCTTGTAGTGGTCCACAGTGATATCATACAGTCCTTATCCTCCGTTTATTATTTGAAATTGTCAAAGCATCATTTTAAATTGCTCAAACCACCGAATACTTTCAAATATTAAATGTATAAGCTGACAAGGTGACAGCATATGACCTGGACCAATGTAACTGTTATAATTATTGCCCTAGTTCGCTACAGCGCTGATGCGAAATATCCGATACACAGCCAATCTCACTATTTGTTATACCTCGGGATTAATTCATCATAGAAACGTGAATAGAGAGTCTGAACATATGTTTTTTGGGAGCGAGGAGTTCGATTTAGACATTTTATGAATTGATAAAAAAAATATAATAGAGATATTTATTGTTTACATAAAAAGTCATTAACGACGTCTTTATATGCGTCTGTATATTATATAGACCTATTATCATACTATGGCTGATTATTTTAGTGAGACGGTTTTTCAAATGCTTTTACTGGTGTTACTAGAAAGAATAATATATTTTTAGAATTTAGAAACATCAAAAATATATAAGCCATTCTTGGTAACATTTAAATCAAAACAGCGATATTTTACTACTCTGTTCAAAGAATGTCACTGTGTAAGCTTGTCATGTTCACCCTTAGAACGGGCATGAACTGGGTACAGCCCTCAAACGGAGATGTCATTATAGGCCTACTGGCGACTATTTGGCGACATTGACGAATGCCAAATCTGTGAAATTCTGCAAATGTTATCCAAACATTCTTCCTAAGTTTTCTCCTCTCTCGCCAAACCGTCGCCTCGGAGCTAAAGGATCCTATCTGACACTCGTCAGATTGGCAGATAAGATCCTTTAGCTCCGAGGCGACGAAACGTTCTCCGTGTTCGCCGAACGTTCTCTCGAAGTTTTAGATATTTTCAAAATTACTGCAACTTAACATTTTGACCCAGAATTCCCATTTGACAGTTGATGGTTTCCTCAAATATTCACCAAGTTTGTGGCAAACTTTTTTTTCACCGGGCTCGGAAAATCTATACGTCAACTGCACGCCACTGTTTGACGAGTTGAAACTGACGAACATTTAGGGAATACTTGCAACTAATTGGAGAAGATTTCCACAAATTGGGGACATCTGGGGAATGTTTTGTGACTTTTTCGCTCAATATTCGGCGAATTTCTTGGTGATTAAACACTAATTTCACTCCCAAGATCCGCATGAAAATGAGAAGGTAAAAACAATTATTATTGTGTCGGGGGCTGAAAGGGTCCATAATATTGTAACTTTACTATACGTTTCCCAGAGTGACTCGTGTGTTCCACACTGTTTTTGTGCTTTCAGGTGATCAATAATTATGTTATCATGTTATCATAGAAATCTATAACACGTTACTCGACATGATTATATGCATATGGAGCATGTATATATAACTATTATTGAATTTTTCTAATTAAAAATTAGAGTGAAAGGAAATTTTGAACTGTTTAGTAGAATATATAAACAACAATTAAAGAAAAACAAAATATACCCAGCAAACATGACACATCTCCCCAATGTTTAACCAATATTGGCCCACCGTCTACGTATGTAATTATTCTCGCATATAAAGGAGATGTATTTTACCGGTTCACCATGAGAATGCGGCATACCTCTGACCAGGAGAATGTGAAGGCTGATAAAGAGAGCTGCTGTGAAGCGCTGCATCCTCACGTCTTCTGTGTGCTATACTCTGATGATATGATCGAGCTCAGTGACTGACTAACTGACTGTGCGCCTTATTACACCGCCTCACCTTAATATAGCAAACACACAACGTCCACCCTCCCATCACTAAAGTCCACCCTCTGATGACTAAAGTCCACCCTCTTGTGACTAAACACTTGTGTTGTTGAATTGTGTGTTTCGTCATTTCAAGAAATTGACGAAACTAAAGTTTTATTTATGAAATATAGACATTCGTAAAATCAATTATTTTATCATCTGTGTATCTATCCCAACTAATTTCAGTGGCATCTTATTCGGTTTGTAGCAGAGGCCAACTTCTCTGCAAAGCCGAAGGCAGTATCTGCTAAAGTAAGCAACGTGAACCAACGTCGAAGACGGTGGCCCAACGTTATGCCATCATAATATATCCAGCGGCATGTTTGGCATAGACCCATGACAACGGCGCAGGGCACGGGACAATGTCAATCAAACTGACGTCAGATAAGTTATAGGTTTCGTTATCACAATAACAAGACGAATGACTTGGCCACCGGGCTTGTCAGGCAAAACTTTTGCCTGACAAGCCCGGTCAACTACTTAAAAACCGTGTGTGGATTAAATCTAGCTGGGGTCAATCAAAGTGAGGGCGTCATTAGTTTGTCATTATGCTGGATTCTCAACCTTAATCGATCATTTTAATTGTGTTCATCTCAATTATTTTATTCCATACCCGTGTTGCGCCGTGTCGTGTACAATTTTGGCACAGCAAGGGGGTGGACTATATAAATGTAAGCCTAAAATCGACAAATATATCACATGGTTCACACAGCTACCATTGTAAGGGTTCAGACAGCTACCATTGTAAGGGTTCAGACAGCTACCATTGTAAGGGTTCAGACAGCTACCATTGTAAGGGTTCAGACAGCTACCATTGTAAGGGTTTAGCTACCATTGTAAGGATTCAGACAGCTACCATTGTAAGGGTTCAGACAGCTACCTTTCTAAGGGTTCAGACAGCTACCATTATAAGGGTTCAGACAGCTACCTTTGTAAGGGTTCAGACAGCTACCATTATAAGGGTTCAGACAGCTACCTTTGTAAGGGTTCAGACAGCTACCATTATAAGGGTTCAGACAGCTACCTTTGTAAGGGTTCAGACAGCTACCATTGTAAGGGTTCAGACAGCTACCTTTGTAAGGGTTCAGACAGCTACCATTGTAAGGGTTCAGACAGCTACCATTGTAAGGGTTCAGACAGCTACCATTGTAAGGGTTCAGACAGCTACCATTGTAAGGGTTCAGACAGCTACCATTGTAAGGGTTCAGACAGCTACCATTGTAAGGGTTCAGCTACCATTGTAAGGGTTCAGACAGCTATCTTTGTAAGGGTTCAGACAGCTACCATTGTAAGGGTTCAGACAGCTACCATTGTAAGGGTTCAGACAGCTACCATTGTAAGGTTTCAGACACCTACCATTGTAAGGGTTCAGCTACCATTGTAAGGGTTCAGACAGCTACCTTTGTAAGGGTTCAGACAGCTACCATTGTAAGGGTTCAGGTAGCTACCATTGTAAGGGTTCAGACAGCTACCTTTGTAAGGGTTCAGACAGCTACCATTGTAAGGGTTCAGACAGCTACCTTTGTAAGGGTTCAGACAGCTACCATTGTAAGGGTTCAGACAGCTACCATTGTAAGGGTTCAGACAGCTACCATTGTAAGGGTTCAGACAGCTACCATTGTAAGGGTTCAGACAGCTACCATTGTAAGGGTTCAGGCAGCTACCATTGTAAGGGTTCAGACAGCTACCATTGTAAGGGTTCAGACAGCTACCTTTGTAAGGGTTCAGGCAGCTACCATTGTAAGGGTTCAGACAGCTACCATTGTAAGGGTTCAGACAACTACCATTGTAAGGGTTCAGGTAGCTACCATTGTAAGGGTTCAGACAGCTACCATTGTAAGGGTTCAGACAGCTACCTTTGTAAGGGTTCAGACAGCTACCATTGTAAGGGTTCAGACAGCTACCATTGTAAGGGTTCAGACAGCTACCTTTGTAAGGGTTCAGACAGCTACCCTTGTAAGGGTTCAGGTAGCTACCATTGTAAGGGTTCAGACAGCTACCATTGTAAGGGTTCAGGTAGCTACCATTGTAAGGGTTCTGACAGCTACCATTGTAAGGGTTCAGACAGCTACCATTGTAAGGGTTCAGACAACTACCATTGTAAGGGTTCAGGCAGCTACCATTGTAAGGGTTCAGACAGCTACCATTGTAAGGGTTCAGACAGCTACCATTGTAAGGGTTCAGGTAGCTACCATTGTAAGGGTTCAGATAGCTACCATTGTAAGGGTTCAGGTAGCTACCATTGTAAGGGTTCAGACTGCTACCATTGTAAGGGTTCAGACAGCTACCATTGTAAGGATTCAGACAGCTACCATTGTAAGGGTTCAGACAGCTACCATTGTAAGGGTTCAGGTAGCTACCATTGTAAGGGTTCAGATAGCTACCATTAAAAGGGTTCAGGTAGCTACCATTGTAAGGGTTCAGATAGCCACCATTGTAAGGGTTCAGGTAGCTACCATTGTAAGGGTTCAGACAGCTACCATTGTAAGGGTTCAGGCAGCTACCATTGTAAGGGTTCAGACAGCTACAATTGTAAGGGTTCAGGTAGCTACCATTGTAAGGGTTCAGACAGCTACCATTGTAAGGGTTCAGACAGCTACCATTGTAAGGGTTCAGGTAGCTACCATTGTAAGGGTTCTGACAGCTACCATTGTAAGGGTTCAGGCAGCTACCATTGTAAGGGTTCAGACAGCTACCATTGTAAGGGTTCAGGCAGCTACCATTGTAAGGGTTCAGACAGCTACCATTGTAAGGGTTCAGATAGCTACCATTGTAAGGGTTCAGGCAGCTACCATTGTAAGGGTTCACACAGCTACCATTGTAAGGGTTCAGACAGCTACCATTGTAAGGGTTCAGGTAGCTACCATTGTAAGGGTTCAGGTAGCTACCATTGTAAGGGTTCAGCTACCATTGTAAGGGTTCAGACAGCTACCATTGTAAGGGTTCAGGTACCATTGTAAGGATTCAGACAGCTACCATTGTAAGGGTTCAGGCAGCTACCATTGTAAGGGTTCAGACAGCTACCATTGTAAGGGTTCTGGTAGCTACCATTGTAAGGGTTCAGGCAGCTACCATTGTAAGGGTTCAGACAGCTACCATTGTAAGGGTTCAGCTACCTTTGTAAGGATTCAGACAGCTACCATTGTAAGGGTTCAGACAGCTACCATTGTAAGGGTTCAGGCAGCTACCATTGTAAGGGTTCAGATAGCTACCATTGTAAGGGTTCAGACAGCTACCATTGTAAGGGTTCAGACAGCTACCATTGTAAGGGTTCAGGTAGCTACCATTGTAAGGGTGCAGCTACCATTGTAAGGGTTCAGACAGCTACCATTGTAAGGGTTCAGGTACCATTGTAAGGATTCAGACAGCTACCATTGTAAGGGTTCAGGCAGCTACCATTGTAAGGGTTCAGACAGCTACCATTGTAAGGGTTCAGGCAGCTACCATTGTAAGGGTTCAGCTACCATTGTAAGGGTTCAGACAGCTACCATTGTAAGGGTTCAGACAGCTACCATTGTAAGGGTTCAGATTGCTACCATTGTAAGGGTTCAGACAGCTACCATTGTAAGGGATCAGGCAGCTACCATTGTAAGGGCTCAGACTGCTACCATTGTAAGGGTTCAGACAGCTACCATTGTAAGGGTTCAGGCAGCTACCATTGTAAGGGTTCAGCTACCATTGTAAGGGTTCAGACAGCTACCATTGTAAGGGTTCAGACAGCTACCATTGTAAGGGTTCAGACAGCTACCATTGTAAGGGTTCAGACAGCTACCATTGTAAGGGTTCAGGTAGCTACCATTGTAAGGGTTCTGACAGCTACCATTGTAAGGGTTCAGGCAGCTACCATTGTAAGGGTTCAGACAGCTACAATTGTAAGGGTTCAGGTAGCTACCATTGTAAGGGTTCAGACAGCTACCATTGTAAGGGTTCAGACAGCTACCATTGTAAGGGTTCAGACAGCTACCATTGTAAGGGTTCAGACAGCTACCATTGTAAGGGTTCAGACAGCTACCATTGTAAGGGCTCAGACAGCTACCATTGTAAGGGTTCAGCTACCATTGTAAGGGTTCAGACAGCTACCATTGTAAGGGTTCAGCTACCATTGTAAGGGTTCAGGCAGCTACCATTGTAAGGGTTCAGACAGCTACCATTGTAAGGGTTCAGACAGCTACCATTACCATTGACTGATCAACAGTGTATGTTGATCAGTCAATGTCAGCATAATAATCAAATCAAACGTTTAATCACAAGTAACGTTAATATACATATATACATTTTCACAAGTTTCATATTATCGCTACCTTTAATTGACCCTTCAAACAAACAAACAAACAAAAAAAAAAAAAAAAAAAAAAAAAACAAACAAACAAACAAACAAAATAAACAAACAAAAACAAAACAAGAAAAAACAAATCACTCAAAATAAACATCACATCAATAACCAACGACCTACATGCGATTTCAATACATTATACGCATTATTATTACTAATGTGACATTATAAATACACTACAAATTATATAATGAACATACAACAATTAATCTGGTCTGTGTATGTAAAGTGTTAATGAGGTGTTACAACCGCCAATAGCCATGCCTCTCCGGTACCGCTCACAAACGTACCGCTAATAGCCATACCTCCAAAGAGGTGACCATTATGCCTGTGAGGTACCGCTCACATAACGTTATAGATACGCTAGGCTACCTATGTACCGTAATAGTAATCTCATAAAATAGCACCCTAAGACAAATGTGTTCTTTACGTTATGCCTCATACTGCTTAACTATGTCAACTTAGACTTTTTCCTACTTAAAAGCAGTAATTCCAGTATAATAATGCAATAATCGTTTTCCTTCTATTATTAAGAATCATGTTGGTATTCACGTGCAGGAATCACGTGAATGCAAGCCGTTATAAAGCTGTGCATGCGAATGCCGGGCGAATACGTGAATAATGCAAACGACAGTTACCATCATGTATATAGTAGAAGCCCTTAGGTAATAGGGTGTGCACTTCCGGATAAAAGTGTCAATTTTGGCACACACATACTTTCTAGACCTTTATCTTCAAAACATTATGCTAGCCCAATTTTCGGCTGCCTTGTTGGATTTAAAAATGACCGCTATTTACAACCGGTCTTGTGCTACCTGTATATCTCGCAAAGTAGGCGAGATCATTTCACAATATGGTCTGATACTCTTTTTTTTGATAAAATGTATGCATTTTCAAAATAATAACGCTTTTGTGATGACAGTTATTCAAATAATCTTCATTGTCACTAAGCTGGAGAATTTAGTAACTCTGATCAATAAAGTTAATTAAACAAATATTATATGACAATGCTATTTATGCTTGCAACTATGGTTTATTACAGACTAAATTATTTGACAATAACATTTATAAATTTAGAAACATTCCCTATGATTTTAACGTAGATGGATTGATTTAAATTGTATGTTTTCTACCCCCTAAGGTAAATGAGAACTGAAGGACAGTCGTGATTGGCAAATCTCATCATGTGACAGGCTGAGTCATTCCTTTATTGGTATAATAATATTTTCGCACTATACGTCTAAACAAACTACACACACATAAATAGCGGGACTCATCACAGAAGGTGTTATTGTGAATGAGTGAGTGAGTGAGTGAGTGTGCTAGATCCTTTGTATTAAATGTAGCTCATGTGCTGTTTCGTAATCCCGATAAATAGGTTTATACCAACCGGCATAATGGCCAAATGCGACTTTGGATGAACAGTATACCAACGTTGGCACAACATCTCATGTTTGTTGGGTTAATTGCCTGACTGTGTGTCTTAACCCTTTCAAGCCTGAATTTACCATTGTCATCTTCATCCTCTACAAGCCGCTATTTGATGTGGTTTGATGTGGTTTAAAATTTAAAGAAAATTGCGACGTATTGGTAAACCAGTTTCATGGAAATTTTTGTTCTAAAATCCTTTGTTGTAGGAAAATTTAGTCTGTTTTCATGCATGTAAAATGATGCTTTAATGCATCGTGAGGGCTTGAAGGGTTAAGAGACATATTCGCTCCGTACAAAACTTGCAGAACAAATGAAAAATGTTGAGCTCGTAACGTAAACCCATTATTGATATAAGATGAACGAGCAAGAAATCAAACAAACCACGCCGTACATCATTATACAAGACAGTGCACAATTATTGCGTCAGTGTCAATGAGATGTATCTACCATGCTAATTAAAAAAACAGCAATCATGACAACTTTATGATATATCATACTTTTCTCTCTTGACCCGATTCGTTCTAATTCGTTGAATGCAATCAAAATACCTGTAGGTTTGCATGTAGTAACATGTGCTTAGCTGTGCTATACATCATATGGTTCAGAGCGCAATCACTGCACAACAACCATGTAACAAACATCTTCCCACACAAGGCTCGCTTCTCCCGAGGTCGTAGACCGAGGCCTTGCTGAATCAGTGTTAAAACTATCTATTGGAGTGGGGACTTTCAAGAAAGATTTTTTCTGTTTGACCCAAGTTTGACCTCTGGCATGAGTGCTGCTTTAATGCAGGGCCACTGTCTACGACGCCGGCCCTGCATTAAGCAGCACATGTCTGGTGGCCAGAATTTCACAGGAAGTATCACAGACAGCTCCCACCAGACACGAGACGTTACATGCGGCAGGGTTGGATTTTTGTTGAGTCAATGTCGTAGACAGTGGGCCAACATTAAGTTGGCATTTGGTTGAAAAATTAATGAATATTCAATATCTAAATCATCCTCCCTACCCCAATAGGTGGATGATAACACTGATTCAGCAAGGCTCGGTCTGCGACCTCGAGAGCAGCGAGCCTGGCTGTCAGGAAGATGGTAACAAATAACTAACATTTAATTGATCTTGTAGTGGTCCACAGGGATATCATACAGTCCTTCTCCTCCGTTTATTATTTGAAATCGTCAAAGCATCATTTTAAATTGCTCAAACCACCGAATACTCTCAAATATTAAATGCATAAGCTGACAAGGTGACAGCATATGACCTGGACCAATGTAACTGTTATAATTATTGTCCTAGTTCGCCACAGCTCTGATGCGAAATATCCGATACACAGCCAATCTCACTATTTGTTATACCTCGGGATTAAATCATCATAGAAACGTAAATAGAGAGTCTGAACAAATTTTTTTTGGGATCGAGGAATTCGATTTAGACATTTTATGAATAGATTAAAAAAATAATATAGAGATATTTATTGTTTACATAAAAAATCCTTAACAACGTCTTTATATGCGTCTGTATATTATAATATATAGACCTATTATCATACTATGGCTGATTATTTTAGTGAGACGGTTTTTCAAATGCTTTTACTGGTGTTACTAGAAAGAATAATATATTTTTAGAATTGAGAAACATCAAGAATATATAAGCCATTCTTGGTAACATTTAAAGGGACCCCTTGGGATGAGACATTTTCAATGTTGTCAATTTTGAAAATTTAACTTATATGAAGCCATATAGCCTACTGATCTTAACTAAAAATACAAAAAAGTCGAAAAACAATTTTAAAGCACCGAAAAAGAGTGAAATAGTTATATTTCCAGGTCGTGTATTGCCATGTAAACAAAACAAGTCAGCAATATGCAGCACTTAATACCACATATTCCCACGTCTTGGCCGAGGAGATCAAAGCAATCGCCGCTAATTGGTGTCTGATTGGTGTCTTATAGTCAGGACATGAGGTGATACACCTGCAACACTTATTGTCTGCCCAACGCTGGGCCGACGGCATCAACATGTGGCCCAGTGCTGTAGGAACATTCAATCGTCCTTCAGCATGTGTTTTGCTATACAAAAAAATTGTTTAGGTTTTAAGCGGTTTCATGGAAATATTAATAAGAAATATTTATAAAAATCTAAAAACTCTGAAAAAAATAAAATCATGATCTAAAATCTAAAAATGAAACTTGATGTCATCCCAATGGGCTGCTTTAAATCAAAACAGCGATATTTTACTACTCTGTTCAAAGAATGTCACTGTGTAAGCATGTCATGTTCACCCTTAGAACGGGCATGAACTGGGTGCAGCCCTCAAACGGAGATGTCACTATAGGCCTACTGGCGACTATTTGGCGACATTGACGAATGCCAAATTTGTGAAATTCTGCAAATGTTATACAAACATTCTTCCGAAGTTTTCTCCTCTCTCGCCAAACCGTCGCCTCGGAGCTGAAGGATCCTATCTGACACTCGTCAGAGTGGCAGATAGGATCCTTTAGCTCCGAGGCGACGAAACGTTCTCCGTGTTCGCCGAACGTTCTCTCGAAGTTTCAGATATTTTCAAAATTACCGCAACTTAACATTTTGACCCAAAATTCCCATTTGACAGTTAATGGTTTCCTCAAATATTCACCAAGTTTGTGGCAAACTTTTTTTTCACCGGGCTCGGCAAATCTATACGTCAACTGCACGCCACTGTTTGCCGAGTTGAAACTGACGAACAGCTAGGGAATACTTGCAACTAATTGGGGAAGATTTCCACAAATTGGGGACATCTGGGGAAGGTTTTGTGACTTTCTCGCTCAATATTCGGCGAATTTCTTGGTGATTAAACACTAATTTCACTCCCAAGATCCGCATGAAAATGAGATACGTTTTATACCATTTAAAAGGACGAAGACATACTGTAGTCTGGTTGACCTATCACACCAATAACGAGATAAGAAGTGCTCTCTATGAAGACATATTGTAGCTTGACTGACATATCCCACCAATAACTAGAAGTGGTCTATATGAAGACACACTGTAGTCTTGTTGACTTATTCCACTAATAACTAGAAGTGGTCTCTATGAAGACATACTGTAGTCTGGTTGACTTATCTCACCAATAACTAGAAGTGCTCTCTACGAAGACATATTGTAGTCTTGTTGACCTATCCCACCAATAACTAGAAGTGGTCTCTATGAAGACATACTGTAGTCTTGTTGAATTAGCCCACCAATAACTAGAAGTGCTCTCTACGAAGACATTTTGTAGTCTGGTTGACCTATCCCACCAATAACTAGAAGTGCTCTTCGTGAAGACATGCTGTAGTCCGGTTGACTAATCCCACCAATAACAAGAAGTCCTCTCTTTGAAGACATATTGTAGTCTGGCTGACTGATCCCGCAATACCTATGGCGCTGTTAAACAGTGTTAAGGATGCGGATGCCCTTCAGTAATTAGGTAGTGATTTGTAGTTCTTGATTTTTTTTATCAGACATGTGGGTGACCTTGGTAACATTGTTGCGGGTGGTGTCGGCGAGGTCGTCCACTCATTCACAGACAGCCTGGTGACTCTGTATGGTACAAGAAGTGTGATTGGCAGAGCAATAGTGGTGAGTCATTTACTGATATTCCTATATTTTTTCATTTAATTATTTTTCAGGTAAATTTAGTCATCCGGTACAGTTTTTAAAGCCGGAGTACCTAGCGAGATATGTTCAACTTTAAGTGTTATGCATGCTCTGCAAAGCCAAAAGGCAGTGTTTGCTTACTTTTCAAGTAAACAAACACTGCCTTTTGGTTTTGCACGGCAGCAGACAACTCGCAATTAATTAATACATCTATGCTCATGCTCAAGATTTTAAAGAATGTGGTATACAACACTCCACATATCCCTCATGTATGCAGACGGAAAATATTTATCCTTTGGTAGCCTTTATAAAACACTGATCACTAACGATTAACATATTTATTTGTTAAATGTAGTTGTACAAAATTATGTGTTTCCTTGAAATTCGTCACTTAGACTTAAACATTCCCTGTATTATTTATATGGACATATTCGATCGTCATTATTTCCTGTATTGACATATCAGATTGTCGGCTAAGATATAAATATGTATGAATATGCTTGCAAATATTTCCCTTTATCTATTTGAGATATAGTGTCGCATATAATCATGAGTGCACATTTCTACAATTCCTCAATTTACCTCAATTTAATTTGCTTGTTAACACTTTTATTTTTAGCAATGTTGGGTAGTAACCCTGTAGATTTAGTTAGGGTAGATGCGGGCTTTGTAGATTTAGTTAATTCACTGTGATGCGGGCTTTTCTGTATAAATTTACAGCTCACAAGGAATAAAATAAACTACCTTTACCCTTTAACCGCCAAATTATTCAATTGGAATTTTCACCCACTTAAAGTTGTGTCTCGCTGACGCGATCCACAACTTCAAGTGAGTGAAAATTATTCAAATTTTACAATATGGAGGTCAGCTCTTTTCAAATCGTGCTGCTTGATGTCACATTATGGCTTTAACATGCTTAAAAGGCGGTACTGAAATCAATGTGTTGATAATTAATTGAAAAACCCAATATATTCGGCACCGGCGGTTAAAGGCTAAAAGTCATCATAATTTCATGCACCGGGATGTGTGACTTGCTACAGCCATTCCCGCCTCACGATGAATGGAACTTGATAGGAAAAATTGAAAAAATAATGAAGTGTGATCTGGTGGTTATTTATGAAAGCAGAATCTTGATACTTTTTAGTGGCTGCATCTTTTTTAGTGATTGCATTATTGTCTATGAAATGACATCTACTGAGAATCTGCCATATGACGCATAATGCTTCTCTAGTAGGTAGAGCTGAGGGTTAAGCGGATCATGCTAATTGTTCTGCTCTGCTCTTAGAGCCAGGTAACACATTGTAAACATATTTTGAAAAAAAGTAACGTTTTTTTTTTTCATGAAGGTGCATGCTGACAGGGACGACCTGGGTCTGGGGGGTGTACCGACCAGCTTGACCACGGGAGATTCTGGGGCTCGTCTAGGCTGCTGTGTCATCAATATCTAAGGTGAGTCAAAAAGCTAAGATTTCAGAGTCCAGAGGGTAAGGCTATGATTCCATGAGTGCAGAGGGTAAGGCTAAGATTCCATAAGAGCAGAAGGTAAGGCTAAGATTCCATGAGTGCAGAGGGTAAGGCTAAGATTCCATGTGTGCAGAGGGTAAGGCTAAGAGTCCATGAGTGTAGAAGGTAAGGCTAAGATTCCATATCATCCGCATGTCATCAGTATCAGTATTATTTCTCCATGACGATGTCCAATGGATAAGAACACATGAATATATCAGACATGTCAAAATACTAATTAGTTACGTTTCCCTTATGTGTTGTATTCTGACTAAATACCCCCCCCCTCTTGTATATGAAAGGGTGTATGGGCCACTTCAAAAAGTGACACATACTCCTTCATATCCAAGCGGACAAATCATTGCACATGTGGAGATGTAACGCTACTGTAAAAAGCCCCTGATCATTATTAATTTGTAATAGAAATATTTTGCTTCATTTTCTGCTTCAAAACTGTATTTTCAATATCATAATTAATTTATACATTCGGCAGCATTATGTGAATAATTTTATGTTTCTACCAGAAAAGTTAATAACGTGTCGACTATTAATAGATAGCAATGAAATCTCGAGGGTGGTCTAAGCCAAAAATTAATCCGAAAGAAATATAAATTTATATAGCAGATTCTATGTCTATCAAGAAAATCTTGTATTTCAAATACGTTTCAATAGTTCTTTTATATGTTAGATATAGTTTCGCATTGTTTTTGAATATGTTCAACCATGTGTCAGTGTTTTCTTAGATTGACTTCGATTGATCATCGCCGACATCGGTCCAGTCACATGGTCTACTTCAAAAATACTTATATCATCGCTCACGTTGAATTCGTGTTTTTGTGAACTATTAATAATAGTATTATCCGTACGCGCTGTTAATTAAATGTCAAAGTTACTGGAGTCTAGATATAGTCTAGACTCGGCTCTAACTGTTACTCTTAACTGTTACTTCATAGGCTCCTGGCCTAGCCGCAGTAGGCCAGGGCTAGGACTAGACTTTGGTCTAATTAATTTTAAGTCTAATAGTCTAATTCTAGACATTGCACATTAAAAAATTGTAGCTGTCTACAAAAACGTATATAGGCCTAGTCTAATCGCTTTTTGTTTCTTTTCATGAAATCAAAAATTTTGCGCAGCCTTATCTCATTTTCATGGAAAAAAAAAATTAAAATATACGATGTAGACTAGTCTACCATTAGACTGGTTGCATCGTCATTATTAGTGTAATAGTCAGCAGCACTTCCAGTCACTGACAGTGACATATTTCTGGAGTGACAAATTCATAATACAAAAATCATCTGGATTGAATTTGGTTTGGACTGTTCTTTTATGATTTTAATAAAATGTAGACTAAAAAATATACAATCTTAGGAATTTAAGCGCTAGTGTTAACTTTAAATTAAGTTAAAAGCACAGTGACCATATGATTTTGATTTAATAAATGATAGTTGTTTCTGAAATTCGATTTAAAATAACAAGAATTGATGAACTTATTGAGGTGATAACCAATTGCACATTTAAAAATTTTAGCTGTCTATACTTTATTTTTCTATGACTATATGATTCTATTAGGGAATTTATGTTACAAATATTTTTAATAGTTTGTGTATATATTTGATAATAGCTTTGCATGGTTATTATTGAATCTGTCTGACCAATTATTTGAATTATGACCCTTATCTTTGTCACATTGACATTGTTTGCTTTTCATGTGGTCTAGTCAGTCTCAAAACCTTACATTATGGTTCACTCATTCTTCGTTTCAATCGTAAATTTCCGTTGTTATTAATTATCAAATTTAACAAATTGAGCATAAAACAAGAACTCTTATAACTGCAGAGTAACACTGGTCGGTTCCTCATTTATCAAACATTTGCGGAATGACATAACGAAAAAATCATTTGCATTTTTGCATCCAAATTTGGATAACTTTTAATATGTCAAGGGGGATGTAAAATGTTTCATCTTTGTCACATAAAAATTTTGGTTTCATTCAGGTGAAAAAGTACTATGTTAACTTGTTGTGATTCGCTGAGTAAACATTTGAGATGGCGTTCACTTTAATGCAATAGACAATATTAATTTTATAAATCAACGATAATTGTGGCAGATAATTTGTTTAACAAAGATTGATTAACTCTTGAGGCGATAACCACTTTGGCTGCTTTTATGCATTTATGCTAGTTTGTGGTTGACTCACTGATTCCTTTCAGGAACTGTTTTTCCTGTGGGCCATTCTCTGGCATTGCCACTGCGGCCTTATGGGGTTTCAGATAGGTCTTGTTGTCAGGAAGATATGTTTTTGGCCTTTTTCCTCGTGGTTGGGGGTTTCATCTTTGTTACTTAAATTTTTTGGGTACATTTTATCGTGTGATTTGTAGGGCAAAAATTTACAAATAATATAAATAAATAAGAGGAGCAATTGTTGTTTCTAGTATTTGATTTAGCAAGAATTGATAAACTCTGGAGGCGATAATCACATTGGCTGATGCCAATTTGTGGTTGACCCGCTGATTCCTGTCAGGATTTGTTTCCTGTGGGCTATTTTCTGGCCTCGCCAGTACAGCTTTCGGTTTCAGATAGGTCTTTGTCAAAACTATGTTTTTGGCACCTTTCCTCTTTGATTGGAGTTTTCTTTTTTTGTTAATTTTGGTCAATGAAGCATACATACCAGCTACTCTTAATCTCAAATTAAAAAATACAATATTAGTGTCATAAAGATATTTAAAAATAATTCATGTTAGGAAGTTAAGATTTAACGTTCTCATTAGTAATAATTTAAATTAATGAGAAGAGATAAAGTTGATAATCTCTTGATTTCATTTTATATAATTAATGCAATTATGCTAATTTGTGATGACTCTGGAATAATCCCAGGGGCTGGTTTTCCTGTAGGCCATTCTCTGGCTTTGCCAAAGTGACCTTAGGTTTCAAGTGGATCCTACGAAATTATGTTTTGGGTCACCTTTTTCTTTCGAAGTTTTCTTCTTTGTTGTTTGTTTTGTAAAGCTTAGTGATCCAGCTGCTTTGAAATTAAATAATAATATAAAAAAAATTGGCCACAAGATTTAAATCTTTCATCATTCTTACTTATATATATATATATATATATATATATATATATATATATATATATAATAAATAATTTGTAAATTAAAATAATTAAAAGTATCCAAGTGTAGGAGTGTAAGGTAAAAGCAATATAATTATTCAATTAAACTACTGCAAGAACATATTATTAATCTTGAATAAAAAAAAAAGTCAATAAATACAAGGTCAGTTACAACAAGACTTGGCCAGTTGTTACAGGCCGCAGTAATTATTGCATGCCTTATACTCCAACTACATGATGCTCTATGTCTAGCTTGATTAATCTAGCATGAGGACTTGCGCCAGCTGCTGAAATCAGTGCTAGCAAGGATGGGCAGGATGCATCCGGACTTGCGCCAGATGCAATAAACTTTGTGAAGAACCAAACATATGATTTTCCATTTGTTAGTTCGGCAGGACTTGCGCCAGCTGTTCTAACAATAGAAAACATGATGGGGAGTGATTTGCTAACCCGATTTCGGCCAGTCGGTTTTTGATACAATATCCACAAGCTCATTCTTACAGGTGGAATTAGTTTATTCTAGCATCAGGATTCGCGCCAGCTGCTGAAATCAGTGCTAGCAAGGATGGACAGGATGCATCCGGACTTGCGCCAGATGCAATAAACTTTGTGAAGAACCAAACATATGTTTTTCCATTTGTTAGTTTGGCAGGACTTGCGCCAGCTGTTCTAACAATAGAAAACATGATGAGGAGTGATTTGCCAACCCGATTTCGGCCAGTCGGTTTTTGATACAATATCCACAAGCTCATTCTAACAGGTGGAATTACTTTAAATGTGAATGATTTATGTCCTTTTTCTTCTCCCGTAGAAGAGAAGAAAAAGCTAAAATTTTGCTTTTTCGTCAATAACTGCGTGAGTAAGAAATTATTATTATTATTTTTTTTTTTTTTTAGAATTCTTCAGATCTTGCTTTTGAATGTATATGTAAACAACATTTTTAGTGAATACAGCAATACTAAAGATGTGGACCATTTCCTCATGTTCCTAATTTGCTTCAAATCCTTCTAAATCTATGTTTTGTGGTCTTCTTATGTTTTCAAAGTGTGTCTGCAATACCTAGGTCAGCTCAAAAATGAGGTCTGTATACTTCTGTGGTCAGATTTTACACTTAAAGAAAATAAAATTCCACTGACATATAAATCCAGCCAGTCAAAACACTACTCAGACTTGCTTCAGGAATTATAAATACAACAGATGTTATGATAATGTGTCCCTTATTATCTACATTTGGAAATTTTAATTATTTGGTTATATTCATTACATGTAAATTTCAAGTTTAACTTCTGTAGACATCCTAATTTCAATTTAAAAACTAAATTTCAGACTATATAGCACCTCACTATTTAGAATTAGTGTTGTTTCTGATGCCGCAAGTAATGGTGGATTAGACAGATGAGAGGTTGGAATTCATATGTGCTCTTACGATGCATTCGTAAGTTTGTGTTGTGGGGGTCAGACACTTTGTGTCTGTGTGCCGTTTTCATACCCTCCTCAACAACAGATAATCTTGTTTAATAATGTTATTGATAAATTTTGTCAATATTATGTAATTTGTATGTAATGATACAAGAGTCAATGTTCATTAATATATTAATGTGAACAATTAGTAGATTGTTATTGATAGGTTTGGTTTTGTGTGAACAATTACTAGATTGTTATTGATAGTTTGGTTGATATTATCTAATTTGTTTGTAATGATACAAGAGGCAAAGTTCACATTTAAATAGTAGATTAGATCAATCAGAGACATGTATAAATATTCATAGCAGATTAGATCAATCAGAGACATGTATAAATAATCCTAGTAGATTAGATCAATTAGAGACATGTATAAATATTCACTGGTTTTTCCTGTTAACTGACTGTCAAGTAAATTTATACCTATTTTGGTCTTAGGGCTTCACTCTGTTACAACCACGTTTACATTAACAACATTTGAAGTGAAGCCCTTTTTATTTGTAGTCGTTCAATTTGATGTTTATTTTTAAAAAACAAATTTTCCCCATTTTATGTGTCTGTTTTTTGTACGATAAATACAGAGTTTTCGTAAAATGAAAGCTCTTTTTATCGGACACAAAATAGATTTTTAATCTTAGGCGAATCCCAAGCTATGTAATTCGTGGTTTGTTCGGATCTCGATTTGTTTGTAACAGTCTCTTTTAGCAATGAAATCTTGAGGGTAGTCTAAGCCAAAAATTAATCCGAAAGAAATATAAATTTATATAGCAGATTCTATGTCTATCAAGAAAATCCCACCTCCTCCCGTTTCCATCCGCTGCAAGTTTTTTGTTCATTTTTCTTCTGACCGTTTTCATACCCTCCTCAACAACAGATAATCTTGTTTATTAATGTTATTGATAGATTTTGTCAATATTATGTAATTTGTATGTAATGATACAAGAGTCAATGTTCATTAATATATTAATGTGAACAATTAGTAGATTGTTATTGATAGGTTTCGTTTTGTGTGAACAATTACTAGATTGTTATTGATAGTTTGGTTGATATTATCTAATTTGTTTGTAATGATACAAGAGGCAAAGTTCACATTTAAATAGAAGATTAGATCAATCAGAGACATGTATAAATATTCATAGTAGATTAGATCAATCAGAGACATGTATAAATAGTCCTAGTAGATTTGATCAATTTGAGACATGTGTAAATATTCATAGTAGATTAGATCAATTAGAGACATGTATAAATATTCACTGGTTAATCCTGTTAACTGACTGTCAAGAAAATTTATACCTATTTTGGTCTTAGGGCTTCACTCTGTTACAACCACGTTTACATTAACAACATTTGAAGTGAAGCCCTTTTTATTTGTAGTCGTTTAATTTGATGTTTATTTTTAATAAACAATTTTTCCCCATTTTATGTGTCTGTTTTTTGTACGAAAAAATGTGTCTTCTTTTATCAGAACTGTGGCGCCAATGGCATGAAATGGCAGTACATTCACCTAACAGCTGTAATCTAAGACGAAGAATTATTTTGTTTCTTCACAATTAACTGTCCTACGATTTATATTGGCATGATGATTATAATGAAGATAAAATATAACGTTGTTATGGCGGGTATAATAATAATGGGAACTAGCTAGTTACTACTCTAAAAAAAACAAATATGTTTAATTAATAGTAATCTGAACAGATTTCAGTTGATGAACAAAATCCTGTATGGGGTGCTCAAGTAATACAGCTGTGTATTATAATTATAATAGTTATAATACTAATAGTTGTGAGCATGAAAAGTATAATAGTGTTTGTGGAAATGTGATTTGTACTAGGATGGTTAAATGTAAGTACCACAAGTATGTATGGTCTCACCAACTCAGATGCCAGTCCAATGAAATACATGTAAACTGCCTCAATACCAAAGACCGAGCTAATAATTTTCGCCCTCCCAACCATCTGGTACCACATATCATATTAAGGCCTGAACACTCTTCTTTTAAAAACAGGTGGGTATGCTAACCAGACAGATTTTGAGCTACGTCGCATATCGTGTAAAAATGACACCACAGTTCAAGTTCGGCTAAAATGCATACCTTTTGTCACAGACCAGACACATCCATCCTTTTCAGCCACTGTTGCCCTGCGAGATTATCACGAAACAATTATATCTGATATCCTGTATGAAGGAAACCACGTGTGCTTATTGAATATATCCACAATTTATAAGTCATCACAGTTTGTGTTTAATTCACTAGAAATTGGAACAGCCGCATTACACATATTTGGTGTGATTATTTCATCGTCAGTAGGCCCTATTAGCCCAACATCCCTGGATGTCGGCTTATTAAGGGCAGTGAGACCATAATGTCTGAGACGGAAAATACAGGAAATGATACGAAATTATGTGCCTAGCTTGTCGAGGAGTGTTAAACAATTTTCTCACATAAAACCCGTAAAATTTTGCGAGCAGTCAGAGAAAAGTTAGAGAAATATGTTCGTATGGTTTTGTGGGAACACTTTAAAATTTTTAATGAGAGAACAGATGTTTCACAAATAAGATCGGGATACAGCTGTATGGATAATGAAAAGATTGTCAAAAGTGTCCCATATAATTGGTTTGGTTTATAGAAATGCAACATTATGCCAAATAGATATAATCACATTTTCACACCAAACACATGCACATTTATTGATAATAATGGCAGATTTTAAATATAACAAGCTAGCCGTAATATGTTATTTACGCAGTAATATATTTAGAATTTTTCTTGTGACGGAGGATTTATCATTTAACAACAATAAAATATGCTATTCTACTTCATGTTTTATCCATCGAAGACAATCCTTGACAATAATGAACATATAGCATGGTAAATCTATGCTATGACTCAGAGCTTGGCTATGACTATTATTACATAGAGTTAGATATTGCAGATTTATATAACCAGCTGTTGCTGCATATTTAAAACGACACGATCAGGCTAAGAATCATCCATAAACCACAATTTGTTTAACAAAGATTGATTAACTCTTGAGGCAATAACCACTTTGGCTGCTTTTATGCATTTATGCTAGTTTGTGGTTGACTCACTGATTCCTTTCAGGAACTGTTTTTCCTGTGGGCCATTCTCTGGCATTGCCACTGCGGCCTTATGGGGTTTCAGATAGGTCTTGTTGTCAGGAAGATATGTTTTTGGCCTTTTTCCTCGTGGTTGGGAGTTTCATCTTTGTAACTTAAATTTTTTGGGTACATTTTATCGTGTGATTTGTAGGGCAAAAATTTACAAATAATATAAATAAATAAGAGGAGCAATTGTTGTTTCTAGTATTTGATTTAGCAAGAATTGATAAACTCTGGAGGCGATAATCACATTGGCTGATGCCAATTTGTGGTTGACCCGCTGATTCCTGTCAGGATTTGTTTCCTGTGGGCTATCTTCTGGCCTCGCCAGTACAGCTTTCGGTTTCAGATAGGTCTTTGTCAAAACTATGTTTTTGGTACCTTTCCTCTTTGATTGGAGTTTTCTTTTTTTGTTAATTTTGGTCAATGAAGCATACATACCAGCTACTCTTAATCTCAAATTAAAAAATACAATATTAGTGTCATAAAGATATTTAAAAATAATTCATGTTAGGAAGTTAAGATTTAACGTTCTCATTAGTAATAATTTAAATTAATGAGAAGAGATAAAGTTGATAATTTCTTGATTTCATTTTATATAATTAATGCAATTATGCTAATTTGTGTAGGCCATTCTCTGGCTTTGCCAAAGTGACCTTAGGTTTCAAGTGGATCCTACGAAATTATGTTTTGGGTCACCTTTTTCTTTCGAAGTTTTCTTCTTTGTTGTTTGTTTTGTAAAGCTTAGTGATCCAGCTGCTTTGAAATTAAATAATAATATAAAAAAAATTGGCCACAAGATTTAAATCTTTCATCATTCTTACTTATATATATATATATATATATATAATAAATAATTTGTAAATTAAAATAATTAAAAGTATCCAAGTGTAGGAGTGTAAGGTAAAAGCAATATAATTATTTAATTAAACTACTGCAAGAACATATTAATAATCTTGAATAAAAAAAAAAGTCAATAAATACAAGGTCAGTTACAACAAGACTTGGCCAGTTGTTACAGGCTGCAGTAATTATTGCATGCCTTATACTCCAACTACATGATGCTCTATGTCTAGCTTGATTAATCTAGCATCAGGACTTGCGCCAGCTGCTGAAATCAGTGCTAGCAAGGATGGGCAGGATGCATCCGGACTTGCGCCAGATGCAATAAACTTTGTGAAGAACCAAACATATGATTTTCCATTTGTTAGTTCGGCAGGACTTACGCCAGCTGTTCTAACAATAGAAAACATGATGGGGAGTGATTTGCTAACCCGATTTCGGCCAGTCGGTTTTTGATACAATATCCACAAGCTCATTCTTACAGGTGGAATTAGTTTATTCTAGCATCAGGATTCGCGCCAGCTGCTGAAATCAGTGCTAACAAGGATGGACAGGATGCATCCGGACTTGCGCCAGATGCAATAAACTTTGTGAAGAACCAAACATATGTTTTTCCATTTGTTAGTTTGGCAGGACTTGCGCCAGCTGTTCTAACAATAGAAAACATGATGAGGAGTGATTTGCCAACCCGATTTCGGCCAGTCGGTTTTTGATACAATATCCACAAGCTCATTCTAACAGGTGGAATTACTTTAAATGTGAATGATTTATGTCCTTTTTCTTCTCCCGTAGAAGAGAAGAAAAAGCTAAAATTTTGCTTTTTCGTCAATAACTGCGTGAGTAAGAAATTATTATTATTATTTTTTTTTTTTTTTAGAATTCTTCAGATCTTGCTTTTGAATGTATATGTAAACAACATTTTTAGTGAATACAGCAATACTCAAGATGTGGACCATTTCCTCATGTTCCTAATTTGCTTCAAATCCTTCTAAATCTATGTTTTGTGGTCTTCTTATGTTTTCAAAGTGTGTCTGCAATACCTAGGTCAGCTCAAAATGAGGTCTGTATACTTCTGTGGTCAGATTTTACACTTAAAGAAAATAAAATTCCACTGACATATAAATCCAGCCAGTCAAAACACTACTCAGACTTGCTTCAGGAATTATAAATACAACAGATGTTATGATAATGTGTCCCTTATTATCTACATTTGGAAATTTTAATTATTTGGTTATATTCATTACATGTAAATTTCAAGTTTAACTTCTGTAGACATCCTAATTTCAATTTAAAAACTAAATTTCAGACTATATAGCACGTCACTATTTAGAATTAGTGTTGTTTCTGATGCCGCAAGTAATGGTGGATTAGACAGATGAGAGGTTGGAACTCATATGTGCTCTTACGATGCATTCGTAAGTTTGTGTTGTGGGGGTCAGACACTTTGTGTCTTGTGTGCCGTTTTCATACCCTCCTCAACAACAGATAATCTTGTTTAATAATGTTATTGATAGATTTTGTCAATATTATGTAATTTGTATGTAATGATACAAGAGTCAATGTTCATTAATATATTAATGTGAACAATTAGTAGATTGTTATTGATAGGTTTGGTTTTGTGTGAACAATTACTAGATTGTTATTAATAGTTTGGTTGATATTATCTAATTTGTTTGTAATGATACAAGAGGCAAAGTTCACATTTAAATAGTAGATTAGATCAATCAGAGACATGTATAAATATTCATAGTAGATTAGATCAATCAGAGACATGTATAAATAGTCCTAGTAGATTTGATCAATTTGAGACATGTATAAATATTCACTGGTTAATCCTGTTAACTGACTGTCAAGTAAATTTATACCTATTTTGGTCTTAGGGCTTCACTCTGCTACAACCACGTTTACATTAACAACATTTGAAGTGAAGCCCTTTTTATTTGTAGTCGTTTAATTTGATGTTTATTTTTAATAAACAATTTTTCCCCATTTTATGTGTCTGTTTTTTGTACGAAAAAATGTGTCTTCTTTTATCAGAACTGTGGCGCTAATGGCATGAAATGGCAGTACATTCACCTAACAGCTGTAATCTAAGACGAAGAATTATTTTGTTTCTTCACAATTAACTGTCCTACGATTTATATTGGCATGATGATTATAATGAAGATAAAATAAAACGTTGTTATGGCGGGTATAATAATAATGGGAACTAGCTAGTAACTACTCTAAAAAAAACAAATATGTTTAATTAATAGTAATCTGAAAAGATTTCAGTTGATGAACAAAATCCTGTATGGGGTGCTCAAGTAATACAGCTGTGTATTATAATTATAATAGTTATAATACTAATAGTTGTGAGCATGAAAAGTATAATAGTGTTTGTGGAAATGTGATTTGTACTAGGATGGTTAAATGTAAGTACCACAAGAATGTATGGTCTCACCAACTCAGATGCCAGTCCAATGAAATACATGTAAACTGCCTCAATACCAAAGACCGAGCTAATAATTTTCGCCCTCCCAACCATCTGGTACCACATATCATATTAAGGCCTGAACACTCTTCTTTTAAAAACAGGTGGGTATGCTAACCAGACAGATTTTGAGCTACGTCGCATATCGTGTAAAAATGTCACCACAGTTCAAGTTCGGCTAAAATGCATACCTTTTGTCACAGACCAGACACATCCATCCTTTTCAGCCACTGTTGCCCTGCGAGATTATCACGAAACAATTATATCTGATATCCTGTATGAAGGAAACAACGTGTGCTTATTGAATATATCCACAATTTATAAGTCATCACAGTTTGTGTTTAATTCACTAGAAATTGGAACAGCCGCATTACACATATTTGGTGTGATTATTTCATCGTCAGTAGGCCCTATTAGCCCAACATCCCTGGATGTCGGCTTATTAAGGGCAGTGAGACCATAATGTCTGAGACGGAAAATACAGGAAATGATACGAAATTATGTGCCTAGCTTGTCGAGGAGTGTTAAACAATTTTCTCACATAAAACCCGTAAAATTTTGCGACCAGTCAGAGAAAAGTTAGAGAAATATGTTCGTATGGTTTTGTGGGAACACTTTAAAATTTTTAATGAGAGAACAGATGTTTCACAAATAAGATCGGGATACAGCTGTATGGATAATGAAAAGATTGTCAAAAGTGTCCCAAATAATTGGTTTGGTTTATAGAAATGCAACATTATGCAAAATAGATATAATCACATTTTCACACCAAACACATGCACATTTATTGATAATAATGGCAGATTTTAAATATAACAAGCTAGCCGTAATATATTATTTACGCAGTAATATATTTAGAATTTTTCTTGTGACGGAGGATTTATCATTTAACAACAATAAAATATGCTATTCTACTTCATGTTTTATCCATCGAAGACAATCCTTGACAATAATGAACATATAGCATGGTAAATCTATGCTATGACTCAGAGCTTGGCTATGACTATTATTACATAGAGTTAGATATTGCAGATTTATATAACCAGCTGTTGCTGCATATTTAAAACGACACGATCAGGCTAAGAATCATCCATAAACCACAATTTTATTTTCCCCTCTTGATATGTCCATAATATATGAGCATGCCATAGACTAGAACTGTGGAAATATTTTAAATTGTGGGCTGCTGTGGCGACGTAGCAAGTGTGTCGAAAGCCTCATTTATCAGTTATCCCCGTAATTATTATTTTGGACATGCATGTCCGAAATCAAATATCGTCCTTATTTTTTGTTTAACTGGTAAACGAGCCACACAAAATTCAAAAAACATACGCAATTATAGTTTGTGAACATGTTGATATAGTATGGACATATTATCAAGGTGTCAAAATAAAAATAATGATTTTGGTCTGATTGTGTCGCTTCAGCAAAACATTGAACGCACATATTCTGGTGAAACTAAAAAGGTGTATGGTTTTAATTATCAATTAGTCAACATTTTTTTCTGCTGTGACATTATTGATTTCCCCAGTGACAATGATGAGGCATGGTGTTGTTGATCAGCATATTCTTCAAAACAGAAATACTGATTGTTGATTGTTTAGCTTGATGACGATGAATATAATAGCCAATATCAAAATACAATTGTTCTGTCAATATTAGCATTAACCCTGAGTGTTATAGTGTTTTTTTTTTAACTTGTATCTGTGTTTGTTAAAAACGCCATTTTCCCAAAGTAAATTTAATCTTCACACCTTGAGCATGTTATTGAATCATTACAATCCTACCAGAACTGGATTCTTCATTCATAATCACACTAAGACAAGGTATTACACGCGCTCCTGTTTGTAGGCTTTATATATTTGAAAATCATATTTTTGTATTTTTTACCATGAAATTGGTTTGTTGACCTTGAAGATATCACATGTATCAGGCTCTAGATGGCTCTGGCTTACTATGACGTAGGCGCCGGCTATTTCGACCAGGCACCCACCTCCAGATTTTGTGCTTTCTCTAGGTCTGAAAATCGTACAAAATTCGAATTCAATCAGCATTGTATGGATTCCATGACCTGCCACGTACTTAACAGCGCATGCTCGCTGGCCTATACATAGCCCGTTTTTTTGGGTGCGTGCGGGTGCACTCCAACTATGAAAGTTATCAGGGGCATACAATTCAATATTGCTGAATGTTTTTTGCATTGTCCGATTAGCTCAGGATTGCAATGTCACAATATTTTTTTTAAATAGATATACCAATATTGGATATTTCCGTAAATTTTGTGCCCATTATAATGTTAATTTTGTGAGAGAAATATAAAACTAGGACAATCATGTCAGTTATATGTGATGGGAAAAACACTGTTGGTTTTTTTACTTTGACCCAATGTTGGCCCAATGTCGGCAAATACACGGAGGATAAACGTCTGTAGCTGACGGTGGGCTGATGTTGACAAAATGACAGTTGACTTTCTCACCTTGAGCCAATGTTGGCCCAAAGCAGGCAAATACACGGAGGATAGACGTCTGTAGCTCACAGTGGGCTGACGTTGACAAAATGACCGTTGGCTTTCTTACATTGAGCCAACGTTGGCCCAATGTCGGCAAATGCACGGAGGATAGACTTTTGTATCTGACGGTAGGCTGACGTAGAAAACACAACTGTTGACTTTCGTAATTGTAGCTAACGTTGGCCCAACGTTGTATATGCCACTGCGACCATACTAAACATTGCCAACGTTGGCCCAACGTCAGCTGGGAAGTAGGCCTTCAATAAAAGAAGAGTAGGGCCAAGCACCACGCGCCGAATAGCTCATCTACCAACCTTATTAGTATATAGATATTATTTCTATAATGATAAAGTTGGTAGGGGAGATCGGTGCACTTGCCAAGTAAACGGGTCATTCTATGTAAACGGTACATAATACAGTCCCGGCTGTTTCCGTGAATTTTAATTACCTATCTCAGTCGTCATATAAATAAAAATAATGCATATAACAAAGTTTTGAAGCAGTAGAATATATTTTGCAATATTTAGGTAATTTTAATAGCTTTTTATGCTATTTTAGTGAAATTGAAAATGATATGGTGAGTAAAAGTACCTGTCCCTGCGGTCCATAATTTGATACTTCACACTAATTCTCACTAAATACAAAATACAAAATAGACAACTTATCAGCGCTTAAGGTATGTATTTTTTTTAACCAACTGCAGCAAAAATGATTATTAACAAATATCACATTTACCATTTATAAAAAGTTTTTTCCGTGTCCCCATATTTTTTTCAACTCTGTTACTTTTCATATTTGATACAAATTCGAAACTCTGGTATATCATATAATGACAAGATACTCACCAGGTGGTGCAGAAGCAAGGCGCCAATATAGAAGTCAAAAGGTAATGTTTTATCTGTTTCTGTATTTCTTATAAATACATGTTAGATGTGAAGATTTGAAAAAATATTTTTTTTTTACGATTCAACTGTGTTACCTAAATTCTACAATAATTGAGAAGAATTATCTTTAAAAATATCCACAAACTAATGTATTTTGGCTGTATGTCCCTGAACATTCAATGGGTGGGCGATAACATGACAAAACCACATGGAAAGCTCTTTAGAACCATTAACTATCAACTATGTTACCATCAACTCAGTTACCAATTTCATTGTTCTGTTGAGTAACAGAGTTGAGCAACAGTAACAGAGTTGATATTACAGTACTACACACCTTCTTATAAGCTAGCTATGCAAATACTTTAATTACAGGTCACATGAAGCAAAACAATAGCTAATGCGACTATAATGATTGCAAATATCCCAAAGACAATAATATTAATCTCAACTCTGTTACTGTTCAATGTAATCAACTCTGTTATTATCCAATCAATTCTGTTACCAGCACTAAACTTGAAATTTCATCCAATATTACACGTTCATAGCCACGGGAGACATTCTATTGGACATTGTATTACATCTGGTCTGTTAATTATGCAACATAATGATTTTTTGGACTTTGTTTTAATTGTATTTTATCATTCAATGTGTGACCAATGTGTCTCTCTGTATATAATAATAGGAGCACAAAGTATAACATTAGTAAATTCCACTAAACCATATGATAAGCAATGTTATATTATGATGGATAGTGCATGGTACACCCTTGCATTGGATATTTTCCAAAAAAATATATTATTTATATAAACTGTATGCTCCAGTGATGACGAAAATGTCCGTAACAGAGTCGGGTTAAGATGGGGAGGTAGGTGTCTTTTTTTGCCAATTATCGCAAAAATGAAAACCACATATAAGCCTGCATATTTTTCCAAGAGATTCAATTAAGTTTGTAGATCAATATAATCGAGATATATTTTGTATCTATGATGGTCATTTTTTATCAAACCTGTCACATCAATATGTACCGTTTTTATGGAATGACCCAATACATGAAGCAAACATGAAGTCGATGGTGGTCCAATGTTGGGCCGACGTCATGTTTACTGGGCAGGCTATGTATACACTACTAATAGAACAAACTATTTTTTAACAGTTCTTGCTTGCTTAGCAGAATTAAACAAAACAAACTTCACGTGAACTGAAAAAAGCAACATGCAGCGAAACTGGGGGAAATTTCCTTCCACTTTCATTTAAATATTTATCCTAATCCAGCAATTTCTATTATTTAATTTTCGAATCTTGATAATAAAGAAATTGCGCTTTTTTCAAAGAATGAATCGATTTCCCGAATCAGGTGAATGGTGTAAATTTATTTCTCCGACTGGCGTAAGAGTAAGGCGACGTTCACGTTTTATCGCTCACTCACTTCACCAGTCACTGTCTATTCACTATTGTATTACTATTATTAGTATTAGGGGGCCTACTATTAGACTATTGACTATATTAACAGTGTAGTAGTTGGCCCTACCTGAGAGGCTGAGTACTCACTGTACTACTGTAGTGTAGTAGGCCCTGCTAATATGAAATGGGCAGAGCCTAGAACTAACGGCCTCAGTACTGTTTTGACAGATACTCAGACCTAACCTGGTAACGTTATGTTAAAATTTATTTCCATCAAATATTCAATCTAGATCTACTTTCTCTACAATAATAATAAGTTTCGGCAAAATCCTGCTTTAGCCCCACTAGGGGTTAATGCTTCGGCCCCGTTGTGAACATGATTAACATCAAAAATGGAGTATATTTCTTCAGTATATCACTAAATGATGGCTATTTAGAAGTATGGCATCATTTAGATTGCATTTATATAGAAGTGTCTATAAAAAAATCTTGCCTAACATATGAAGCTATTTCACTAATTAATTGAAAAGGCTCATTATTATTGGAGAGACAATTAGAACAAATTACAGGAACGAAAGACACTACAATTATTTTCAGTAAATAACTGAATGACGGCATAGGCATACATTAATTACGGCGTCATTTAGTTAGATTTCACCTAGCTATAGACATGATAGACATTTTAGCAAGTTAGATTAAACCGTGTTATTTTACAGATAGCTGCAGAAAATTATATAGTCGCGGTACAGGTATAACTAAATGACGGCTATGTATATATCAATTACAGCGTCATATAGTTGCTAAATATTATTTATCTAGTATGTAAGAACAATAATTTATTTTGACTACACCCCAAAAAATAACAAACACTTGTTTGTAAGAATTATTTTAATTAGTTAACTAAATGACGGCTGTAACACTTATCTTAGGTAACTGAATGACGAAAATGAATGATGCCGTCATTTAGTTTAATTGTTTGCATTTAGTTTTAGCACCATGATTGTAACCGACATTTGACCTGTGAGGACTACTCCATTATTATTACATTCTTGCCTTCATTCAGTTAAACTTTATCTTTTAGTTTGTATGCCCCATCTACGATTTCTTATCAATGAAAAATGTGGCCTAAAATATCTACCATTTAAATGCTTAAAATTATCATTCACCCCCCAAAATATCTAAGGACTAAATATCCATATACTACTACCGGATTAGCCCCATTTACAGTCACTAATATATATCAAAATGGGGCCAAAACTATAGCCCCGCCTCCCATATATTATTAATGGGAGGTGGGGCTAAAGCTTTAGCCCCATCTCCAATGTCTTATTAATGAAAAATGTGGCTTAAAAGAGCGACCATATAAATGCTTAAAATTGTCATTTACCCCCTAAAATATCCGAGCCCCTATTTGATGCTTATTTCCGGGCCCCAAATGAAAACCCTTTACCCCAGGGGGTCTTTTCCCCCAAGGCAAATCAATAATGAATTATTTGAAAGCTTGTAAAAAAAAAAAAAAAAATTAAATATTATGTAATGTTAGTTCCTATATATACTACTACCGGTTTAGCCCCATTTACAGTTACTGATAAATGGAAAATGGGACTAAAACTATAGCCCCACCTACCATATAATAATGATGGCAAATGAGGCTAATCCGGTAGTAGTATATAGAAACTAATATACTACTACCGGATTGGCCCCATTTACAGTCACTAAGCTATGGGAAATGGGGCTAAAGTTATAGCCCCACCTCCCATATATTTTTAATGGGAAATGGGGCTTAAAATATCGAGCATTTAATTTGAAAAAATGCTTAAATTTGTCATTTACTACCAAAAAATTTCAAGCCCCTATTTGCTGCTTATTCCCGGGCCCCAAATGAAAACCCTTCACCCCAGGGGGTCTTTTCCCCCCAAGGCAAATCAATAATTAATTATTTTGAAGATCGTCAAAAAAAAATTAATTAAAATTAAATATTAGACTATATAATATTAGTTCCTATATGGCCCCACCTCCCATATGTTATTAATGAGAAATGGGGCTTAAAATATCAAGCATTTTATTTGAAAAAAATGTCTAAATTTGTCATTTACCCCCCAAAAATTCCAAGCTCCTATTTGCTGCTTATTCCCGGGCCCCAAATGAAAACCCTATACCCCAGGGGATCTTTCCCCCCCCCCGAGGCAAATCAATAATTAATTATTTTAAAGATCGTAAAAAAAACATTAATTAAATTTAGATATTATATAATGTTAGTTCCTATATACTACTACCGGATTAGCCCCATTTGCAGTCACTAATATATAGGAAATGGGGCTAAAACTATAGCCCGACCTACCATATATAAATGATGGCAAATGGGGCTAATCCGGTAGTAGTATATAGAAACTAATATACTACTACTGGATTAGCCCCATTTACAGTCACTAAGCTATGGGAAATGGGGCTAAAACTATAGCCCCATTCCCATTTCATAACATTAATGAAGTGGGGCTATAAGTATAGCCCCACCTTTAGTGAATAACATATGGAAGGTGGGACTAGTCCTATATTCCTATCCAGTAGAATGCCATATATGGCATTACATAAAGTTGGTAAACATACCTCATCACTGACATCAGACATCACTCGGAAAGAGTTTCTTTTGTACCCCCTGATGATGACGTGAGCACTAGAGGTCATGAATAATGTTATTGTTAAGACAACAATATATTTATACAAACTCACAAATGCTCCTTTGTAGATTACTCGTATATTTCTACATTACATTTTTAAATATTTTCATGGAATATTTTTAGTGGCACAATATAAATCTGGTCATTCAATTTGACATTGCTCTTCGATAAACATGATAAACCTGATACACATATTCCTATGTCAACCTTCAATTATTCTGGCACTGCAATGATTCAGCCCCATTTATCCAATCAAGTCCTAAATTAAAGCTTTATATTATTTAAAATCAATATGCACATAACAAATACAATCATATTGTCTGTCTTTGATCCATAGCCAGGTATAGTATTCTTAAAAAAGTTTTTGTTTAGAATGGTAGCAATTGTTATTGTCTTTGAACATGTTGAACAATGCTTGGTATATAAAGTGCTTTCCTGCCAAATCAGGGTGAATTCAAATAGTGTAACCTTTTATAACTCTGTGGTATTAGTAACTTTGTGGCAGTAATTACTGTAACCCCATGACCAGACAATATAGTGTGTTCAAGATATCATGAAAATTGGTTTAGAAGTGACTGAGGAATCCAGTCATTCACCCTGGTTACCGTAATGAATTTAATGTTAATCTGACTATAATGATCATGATGATGGATGGCTAGAGTAAAAAACAGTATACAACATACATTTTTGAACATTATAATTTTTTTTGCTTCATGAATAATTTTAGATTCAGGACCTCAGCGCTTATCAAGTAGTAGTTACTATAGCAGTGAAGATGAAGGAATTAACAGGCCTCAGATGGACTATTCTGGTCAGCCCCCTCTAAGCACAGGTATACATGTAGTAGCACTATACCCTCAAGCATTTAGGCCTTATTTGTGGCTGCTGATAGAAACTTTTTTCAGTTTGGTTATTTTATATATCATCCCTCTTAATACAATTCATAATACAAAGAGTATTATTATTGCTATATATCGTTAATACATATGGCTGGTATATAATACTACTGTGCCATAGTATCTGCAAAACATAATTTTACTATTTAATTTTCCATTTCCAATAAAAAAAACTGCTGAAATAGTTTGATTAACCCTTCAAGCGCTAATCGTAAATATAATTATTTAATCTTTTTTATTAAAAGGTTTAATCATTGTTATTGTGAATGAAATTAAACATCAACGTTTGTAAATGCTTTGTCTCAAATTAAAAAGATATGATAAATTTTCACTCACATTAAGTTGTGGGTTGTGGTGGCGATACACATTTGATGTCAGATTCTGACATCAAATATCAGTCTCTAGACCTGAAAGGGTTAATATTTTTAGCCTGGAAGCTGAGTGATGAGTCAGAAGAAGAACAGACTCAAGGAGGCACACTCTCAAATAACTACAATTCGGCTTCTTCTAAAGGTTTTGTAACAGGAGTAAGTATTTGTAAATACAATATTTTGAGAGTGTAATAATAATAAAAGCTTTCTTCATAAAAAAGTCATTAAACTCCTGACCTGCTGAATTGTAAGATCATTAAACCTGTGATCTGCTGACTTGTTGTTCATTAAACTCGTGTGCTGCTAAATTGTAAGGTCATCAAACCTGTGTACTTCTGAATTGTTATGGTAATTAAACCTGTGTTGTGCTGAATTGTAAGGTCAATAAACTGTTAAATTGTTAAGATAATTAAACCTGTGTCATGCTGAATTGTCCAGGATATTAAACCTGTGTCCTGGTGAATTGTCCAGGATATTAAACCGGTGTTGTGCTGAATTGTCCAGGATATTAAACCGGTGTCCTGCTAAATTGTTAACGACATTAAACTTGTGGGCTGAATTGTAAGGTCATTGAACTCGTGACCTGCTGAATTCTGAGGTCATTAAACCTGTGACCTACTGATTTGCTTGCTACTGTTTTTCACTCATTTCATAGTGTTTTGAGGCTGGAATATCTTGCTCAGCTCCCAGCTTCTTATGACATCATCTTATTTATTTAAATCTACATTTCATAATTAAATATTTCACTAACTGAGCATCTACTGCGGAAATTTGATCAATTTCAATTGCATTTGTACTAAGTAAAATACCACTTTAATTCTTGTTCTGCTAGACCCGGATATGATGCACCACGCAGTACCCTGGGGTACCAAATATAAATCCGCCATTTTGTTTAATTATTTAAATTATTTTTCAGGGCTGTACCCTGGGTACCAAAAAGTATAAAATAATTTTAAAAGAGGGCAAAATATATGTGAAGCGTTCTTATTTTTCTTGTTTTGGGGGCATTTTCATCACTTGGGACTATTGGTAAAACATCTTTCAATGTCGGAACCTGTTGCAACCCAAATTGCCGCCGCATTCACCAGGTGGCGCTGCAAATCACGTGGTACCCCGGGGTACAACGGTACCCCGGTGTACCACGTGTTGCATCATATATACTGTTTTAAGCATATTTTAAGCCAAATAATATGTCACTGATATGAACAATACAGTTTGTGGTAGATATTCAGTCAGTCAAATAACTCAATTTAGAAGATGTATATTTTCGAAAAATATCTATATTTTTTCGTCATTTGAAGCTGGAAATTGCGTTAGCAATTCCAGCTTCAAATGACAAAAAATACAATTGAAACAATTCAGCAGGACAAGGGTTAAGAAAGTACTCTTATTTATTTAATTTAGGACCAAACATATATGTAAATGTTTATATTTAAACACCCATTTAATTCCCAGTGATTTGATCAATTATGAAACTAGTGCTCAGCGATTGAAGAGGCCCAACTCTTTACCTACCCATGCAGTCACTATCGACATTTTACCTACCCATGGAGTCACTATCAACTCCACCTACTACTGTAGTCACTATCAACTTTTTACCTACCAATGTAGTCAATCTCAACTCTTTACCCACCCATGCAGTCACTATCGACATTTTACCTACCCATGGAGTCGCTATTAACTCCACCTACTACTGTAGTCACTATCAACTTTTTACCTACCAATGTAGTCAATATCAACTCTTTACCCACCCATGCAGTCACTATCGACATTTTACCTATCCATGGAGTCACTATCAACTCCACCTACTACTGTAGTCACTATCAACTTTTTACCTACCAATGTAGTCAATATCAACTCTTTACCCACCCATGCAGTCACTATCGACATTTTACCTATCCATGGAGTCACTATCAACTCCACCTACTACTGTAGTCACTATCAACTTTTTACCTACCAATGTAGTCAATATCAACTCTTTACCCACCCGTGCAGTAACTATCAACATTTTACCTATCCATGGAGTCACTATCAACTCCACCTACTACTGTAGTCACTATCAACTTTTTACCTACCAATGTAGACAATATCAACTCTTTACCCACCCATGCAGTCACTATCAACATTTTACCTATCCATGCACTGTCTTAGCTAGGATTAGACAACTGCCCGTCTTTTTTCTTAAATTTTTGCATAACTGCCCGTGCATTTTCTCTTTTATATTGTAATTTGGACAATTTTTGCCCGTCATTTTGACTTTATACTCGTCCAAAAGACGGATGCACGGGTCGCTGGCTAACACAGTGTATCCGTGGAGTCACTATTAACCCTTGTCCTGCTATGCCCGGATATATACGGGATTAAGGATGTTTTAGATCAATAAAAATATCGCTTAATTTTGAGGAAATACTTTTTAGTAGATGCTTAGTTGATCTAATAATTTAATTTTAGACGTATCTATTTTTCATAAATAGTAATATTTTTCGTCATTTGAAGCTGGAAATTGCGTTAGCAATTCCAGCTTCAAATGACGAAAAATACAGTTCAAGCAATTCAGCAGGACAAGGGTTAACTCTACCTACTACTGTAGTCACTATCAACTCTTTACCTACCAATATAGTCACTATCAACTCTTTACCTACCAATATAGTCACTATCAACTCTTTACCTACTACTGTAGTCACTATCAACTCTTTACCTACCAATATAGTCACTATCAACTCTTTACCTACCACTGTAGTCACTATCAACTCTTTACCTACCAATATAGTCACTATCAACTCTTTACCTACTACTGTAGTCACTATCAACTCTTTACCTACCAATGTGGTCACTATCGACTCTTTACCTACTACTGTAGTCACTAACAACTCTTCACCTACCAATATGGTCACTATCAACTCTTTACCCACTACTGTAGTCACTAAGAACTCTTTACCTACTACTGTAGTCACTATCAACTCTTTAACCACCAATATAGTCACTATCAACTCTTTACCTACTACTGTAGTCACTAACAACTCTTTACCTACCAATATGGTCACTATCAACTCTTTACCCACTACTGTAGTCACTAAGAACTCTTTACCTACTACTGTAGTCACTATCAACTCTTTACCCACCAATATAGTCACTATCAACTCTTTACCTACTACTTTAGTCACTAACAACTCTTTACCTACTAATATGGTCACTATCAACTCTTTACCTACTACTGTAGTCACTATCAACTCTTTACCTACTACTGTAGTCACTATCAACTCTTTACCTACTACTGTAGTCACTATCAACTCTTTACCTACTACTGTAGTCACTATCAACTCTTTACCTACCAATATAGTCGCTATCAACTCTTTACCTACTACTGTAGTTACTATCAACTCTTTACCTACCAATATAGTCGCTATCAACTCTTTACCTACTACTGTAGTCACTATCAACTCTTTGCCTACCAATATAGTCACTATCAACTCTTTACCTACTACTGTAGTCGCTATCAACTCTTTTACCTATCAAAGTGGTCACTATCGACTTTTTACCTACTACTGTAGTCACTATCAACTCTTTACCTACCAATATAGTCACTATCAACTCTTTACCTACCACTGTAGTCACTATCAACTCTTTACCTACCAATATAGTCAATATCAACTCTTTACCTACTACTGTAGTCACTATCAACTCTTTACCTACCAATGTGGTCACTATCAACTCTTTACCTACTACTGTAGTCACTATCAACTCTTTACCTACCAATATAGTCACTATCAACTCTTTACCTACTACTGTAGTCACTATCAACTCTTTACCTACCAATGTAGTCATTATCGACTCTTTACCTACTACTGTAGTCACTATCAACTCTTTACCTACCAATGTAGTCATTATCGACTCTTTACCTACTACTGTAGTCACTATCGACTCTTTACCTACTACTGTAGTCACTATCAACTTTTTACCTACCAATGTGGTCACTATCAACTCTTTACCTACCAATATAGTCACTATCAACTTTTTACCTACCAATGCAGTCACTATCAACTCTTTACCTACCAAAATAGTCAACTCTTTGCCTACCAAAGCAGTCACTATCAACTCTTTACCTACCCGAGCAGTGGGTCCAGTATCATTTTCTTCCATTTTTGTTCAATATTGCACAATATGTTTTTTGATATTTGCTCAGCTCTCGATACAACATAGCTGGAGCTGAATTGAGAAATGACCTAAATGATTAATAATGGTACAGATAATGTTTTCTACCCCTTCGATTAATTTCTTTTGCAAAAGTTGAGTTCAGCGTAAAATCTGAATTATTTCTTAATGTGAAATATTTTCTTGTGCTTGTATATGTATCCAGCAAAGTTAATGGAAGTTGGCATGTATGTGTGCAATAAAAATACTTGAATATTTTTTACTCCTTGGATTGTAGAGATCTGTGAATAAAATGGGGAAGAAACGACCGTTTTCTCAAGTGAAGCCTGCAGTAAACATGACTGCATTCAAGCCCAGTACATCCTCAGGTAACTGATGTATTACGTTTTTATTTTATTTTTCAATCAAACTGATGTTAAAACAATCTGGAAATTATGGACAGTGAGCTTTTTTTTAATATATAATTAATCTTTGACTTCAACTAATTTGGTTTACATGTATTATGATGAATATGTATAAGAAAAGATTTATACTATTTTTATTAATTACCAAAAACAGTTACATACATGGACTTTCTAAGCTATTATGGGCAGTCGCATAAGTTCACAAACTTCCTAATTACCTAGACAGCATTTGATAGATAGGTGGATGGAGCTTTGTACCCTGAAGCCAGTTTTAATAGGATGCATGCTATATTTTGTGTTTTTAAAGTACCAGAGTGGGATCAGTATCATTTTTTAAATGATTCATTGTGGTTTTGTTTTTTCATACAACTTTGTCATGCAACAAGTAATGTTTGAAAATTACCTGCGTTTTCTCATGTCCCTTGTACTGCGTTTTGAGGGGTGGGTTGTTTGAGCCGAAACTAAATGCTCTAATACATTTGAAAATCTTGATGTTTAAACACACTTTTCATTCTCAATATCAGCTATTTGTTTAGGTGGTGGAAAAAGGATTGAAGAGTTTATTATCGTGATTAGCGGTCAGAGGGTTGAGAGGGTTAAATGTCTTTATTTCCTAGGTATGCTGAGTGTTGATTGGCTAGTAAAAACAGATTGAAAACGATTATTGTTGTGATTAGCTGCGAAGAGAGTTTTACCTTACAGCAGGGATCACTTTATTTGTCAGAATCTGACGTCGGTAGACGTCAGATTCTGACGACTAAAGTTGATACCCGTAAAACTATTTATAATGGATGTAGACCCATAACTTAGGTATTCAAATGAATCAGAAAGAGGTAGCTAAGACAGTTATGATGATTTTGAATTGAATAAAACCCTTTAATCTCCATGGTTTATATGAAAAATAATCAGTGCTTTTTGGGTTAATAGGGTTAAGAGGGTTGAAATGTCTCTTTATTTCCTAGGCATGCTGAGTGATGATTCGGATGATGATCACCAGGCCAAAGTACAGAGAACATCAGTCGGTATGGGTTTGATTGCCCCAGTGAATAAAATGTCTGTGAATAAAATGGGACAGAAACGACCATTTTCTCAAGTGAAGCCTGCAGTAAACATGACTGCATTCAAGCCCAGTACATCCTCAGGTAACTAATGTATTACGTTTTTATTTTATTTTTCAATCAAACTGATGTTTAAACAATCTGGAAATTATGGACAGTGAGCTTTTTCTTAATATATAATTAATCTTTGACTTCAACTAATTTGGTTTACATGTATTATGATGAATATGTATAAGAAAAGATTTATACTATTTTTATTAATTACCATAAACAGTTACATACATGGACTTTTTAAACTATTATGGGCAGTCGCATAAGTTCACAAACTTCCTAAATACCTAGACAGCATTTAATAGATAGGTGGATGGCGCTTTGTACCCTGAAACCAGTTTTAATAGGATGCATGCTATATTTTGTGTTCTTAAAGTATCGGAGTGGGATCAGTATCATTTTTTTAATGATTCATTGTGGTTGTGTTTTTTCAAGCAACTTTGTCATGCAACAAGTAATGTTTAAAAATTACCTGCGTTTTCTCATGTCCCATGTACTGCGTTTAGAGGGGTGGGTTGTTTGAGCCAAAACTAAATGCTCTAATACATTGTTTTTTTTTGAGTGAGAACTTGTGGCTACAATTACTCACATTTGTTTATTTTGAGACCAAAAATGTGAAAATCTTGATGTTTAAACACACTTTTCATTCCCAATATCAGCTATTTGATTAGGTGGTGAAAAAAGGATTGAAGAGTTTATTATCGTGATGAGCGGTGGGAGGGTTGAGAGGGTTAAATGTCTCTTTATTTCCTAGGTATGCTGGATGATGATTGGCTAGTAAAAACAGATTAAAAACAATCATTGTCGTGATTAGCGGCGAAATGGGTTAACCCTTACAGTGCGGGGATCGACTTTAGTCATCAGAATCTGACGTCGGTAGACGTCGGATTCTGACGACTAACGTTGATCCCCGTAAAACTATTTATAATGGATGTAAACCCATAACTTAGGTATTCAAATGAATCAGAAAGAGGTAAGTAAGACAGTTATGATGATTTTGAATTGAATAAAACCCTTTATACTCCATGGTTTATATGAAAAATAATCAGCGCTTTACGGGTTAATAGGTTTAAGAGGGTTGAAATGTCTCTTTATTTCCTAGGCATGCTGAGTGATGATTCAGATGATGAGCACCAGGCCAAAGTACAGAAAAAATCAGTCGGTATGGGTTTGATTGCCCCAGCGTCATCTGGTCTTGGTCTCGCTGCCTCAGAAGGCTTCATCAAGAAAACAAGCGATCAGCAATCTTCGTACAGTTCAGCTGCTCAGAAGATGATGGTGAGTCCAGCACAATGGCAATTTTTAATTAACCCTTAAAGTGCTGAATTTTTTTATGAAGACCTTGGAGGTCAAAGGGTTTTTTTTCAGTTTGAAATTATCATAAATGTCTTAGTCAGCTCTTTCCGATTCATTTGAATACCTATGTTGCTGGTCTACGACCATTAGAAATATTTTTAATCTTACAGTGCGGGGAAGGCCTTTAGTCGTTAGAATCGATCCCCGCACTGTAAGGGGTAAAATGGGAAATATTAAATTGTATGTACACATATCACTGTACTGACACGATTACATGCAGGAGCTCAATTTCATGCAGGTTCTGATTACACACCTGCAATTGATTGTCTCTTGCGTAATAAACGCCAGGAAAAAATGTTCTTAAAGTGAGGACAGTAGTTCTTAACGAGTGGGACCGTGGGAGAGCAGGGCAATGTTGTGTTGTTTGACGAGTCTATCAATGAAAACTGTATGTTTTTATAACAATCATAAAGGGTTGAGCTCTCGTGGGCCAGGGCAGAGGTGTGAATGTTGATAATAGTGGTAACGATACCATCAAGCAGTACAAGGAGTGATGACTGGCTGTTGGATCCTGGAATTTTAAGAAAACCAGCATACAATACATTTTTAGGGCATGGTGTCACGTTTTGAGGGCATAGCCCCACATTTTGAGGGCAAAGCACCAACAAGACTTGTTGGTGTGATGTGAGGGCATTGTGGGCCACCATGCACAACAGTGCCTGTAACACTGTATACTCCTCTATTTAGCATCTAAGAACAGCCTCCAATCAGATTTATGACCTGCTGCTCTGGTTAAACATGTAGTCTTTTCCAGACCAACACAAATGGGGACATTACCTTTATACTGATACTTACCATTTAAACATAAATACATGGTACAAATTAACGCAGGGCTAATATTAATGCTGGGCTGTTTTCTTGAAATTGGGTTGATAAAGTATCAGCATTTGAAACTTCAAATGAAAAAAATATCTTTGATGTAAATAAACAGTTCCTGCAATTGAATTTTTTACTAACTGGGCATTTACCCAGAAAACACGAGACGTTAAGTCAATGCTGTTTTAATGTTGGGCCCACCTTGCAGACGGCGGGCCAACATTAAATCAGCATTGATTGATTTAACATCTCGTGTTTGTTGGGTACTACCAAAAACTGCCTGAGTGACTTTTAATTTGAAGCTTATCTTATTTTGCTTATTTGGCAGTGAGTACCGGTATTTGTTATTTATTTGAAGCTGGGCTAGAATTGTTAATACAATCTCTAACTTCAAGTGACAAAAAATATTTCTCCCTATGAAATTATAGATATGTCTCTTATTGAATCATTTGATTAACTACCAAAAGCTACATGTCTTTGATCAAGTTCAGTAGCATTTTTATGTCTTCTGTTTGAAGATTGCTTGAATAAAATATGTACCCAGTACAAGTCTTGTAGGACCATGTGGACTGTATGTTGATTGAAAGCTAGAGTTGATAATTCAATTTTCAGTTACAAATGGAAAGAAATGCTGTATTTTTAAAAAGCTAACAATTAACTTAACATCAGTGCCTTATATTTGATAACAAAAATTGTGTGCATGTAGTTCTATACAGTAAATCCTAAGATCAACGACAACTGCTATGAGAGACCAAGAAAAACTACAATTTGGGTTTCCCTAATTTCGCTAATTTTTTTGTATTGCAAGTGCATTACAATGAGCGACCACCTGTACAATGGGACCTCCGACCACAATGTTTGTACAATGAGCGACTACTAGTCCTAACAAAGTTGTTGACACATCCGAGATCTGCTGTCTGTCGTTCAGTAATCTCTGCCATGCCTGTTTGCATGCATTGCATTTGACGGTCCAATATAATCTGACCGTCATCGCCGCGGTCACAGACAAAAGTTTGCATTTCATTTGTTCCATCTTTATATTCGTCTCTCTAACATCTGGTTTACTTTCAGGCAATGATGGGCTATCAAAAAGGATTAGGTTTAGGAAAAAATCAGCAAGGTAGAGCAGATATTGTTGAAGCTTCTCAACAGAGAGGCCGTCGAGGTCTTGGGCTTCACATCAAAGGTTTTGAACAACCCGATGTAGAGTGGAATTTTGAAAAAGAAGAGGTAAGATTTCCAACCTTTTAACCCTTTAAGCCTGCACGATGCATTAAAACATCATTTTACATCCCTAAAAGCAAACAAAATTTCCATGAAACTGGTTTACCAATACATGGCAATTTTCCTTAATTTTTCACCCACTTCAACATGTTCAAGTCATCTTCGTCCACTACAAGTCAAGAATTGCGACAGCAATTCGCTGCTTGTAGTGGATGAAGATGGCAATGGTAAATTTAGACTTGAAAGGGTTAAGCCCTCACGATGCATTAAAGCATCATATAACATCCCTGAAAACAGGCTTAATTTTCCTACAACTGACAGTTTTAGAAGGAAAATTCCCATGAAACTGGTTCACTAATACATGGCAATTATCTTTAATTTTTAAACCACATCAAATCATCTTCATCCACTACAAGTCGAGAATTGCGACAGCTTATGCAATCTACAGCTTCAAGTGGGAAAATGATTTTCAGATTTGTCAAGAATGGCAGACATTTATTTTTTAAAATCACTGTATTGTTTCATCTTCAACTGCTAATATTACAATTTAGGAAAACTATAGTCATGAAGATTTAATATTTTATTGTCATTCCACTCTTGATATAACATCGACTAATCGGATAGGTTGAGATCAAGGAGATGGTAGAATGGCTGAAATCATGTGAAGATGTTGTCCCAGATATGACTACTATGATGAGCTGGATTATTGAGGGACCAGTAAGTCAGCTCTACCCTGGTGTTGTTTTAAACATCTGCTAGCTGCATGTTATTACTAAAAATTTTCATTCAGAAATTTTAATTTTATCTATAAAATAGGTTTACTTTGCATTGAATTTGTTTAGATATTAACTTTGATTTTAGACACATATAACTCCATTAGGCTTATGTTTGCACTTCGCTTAAGTTGTTTATCTCGTTGGAAAAAAATTAATGAAAAATTAATGCTGTACATGTGTCAATCTCCTTGTAGAAAAAGCACACCATTGACGACGAAACTGAATTTTGCTCTGAGAAGATATTATCAAGTGTTTTAAAATGCAAGGTATGCAGGACTAAACCTCATTCTCTTTTCTAACATTAAATTTTTTTAACAATAGTGAAATATAAATAATCCTTTAACATTAAAATTACTAAATTGTGGAAATATTTTTGAAAAGCATCAACTGATCTGTAAGGTGTGTTAACCCTTTGACCGCCAAATTATTCAATTTGAATTTTTACCCACTTTAAGTTGTGTCTCGCTGACGCGATCCACAACTTCAAGTGAGTGAAAATTATTCAGATTTAACAAAATGGGGGTCAACTTTTTTCAAGTCTTGCTGGTTTGAGGTCACATTTTATTTTTAACATGTTTGAAATGTGGTACTTGATGTGCTAAAAAAATGAAAAACCGAATCTAATCGGGACCGGCGCTTAAAGGGTTAGCTTCAGAGTGCATTTGACAGAGTGTATTTGACAGAGTGTATTTGACAGAGTGTATTTGACCACCTGGAACCAGAGGAGATGAGAAAGGCGAGAACCAAGTCCAACCCGTTTGAGACAATCAGAGGAGCATTTTTTCTAAACCGGTTGGTGATTTACTCAAAGTAACAAATTGTTGTTAATAATAAATTGCAATTGAATCTGGAGTTGATAGCGGTATATCCAGCTTGGAATGCAAGAAAATAACTTGAAGGCTTTTGAGTTGGCTCTGTATATATAAAAGAGTGTATCTAGCACTTTGTAAATTTTTCTATTTTTCATATCCATGGACATAATATATGTAGAGAATATGTTATTCATGATATACTGTAGATCTAATCATTTTTGCGTTTTTAAATTTTCGCGAATTTCTGATTTTGGGACTTTCCACGAAGTTTAGAATTCGAAAAAATTTTCTTCAGTAGCACTATTAAAATAATAATTTTTGTCCTCCTTGCGAAATTTGTGAAAATTAAAACCTTGCTAATATTACCAGATCGACGGTATGTAGAGAATTTTTTATTCATATGATATATATGTCTAGCATCACTGATGTAAACTTAGTGTTTTCAGAACTTTTTAATCGCCCATCCATCAATTTGGCTGTATGATCCCCGATTGGGATCGAAATGAAGTGTTTCTCTTGGAAGTGTTTTTTCATGGTCATTTCAAACATAAACTAGTTTATCTATTTAAAAAAAAGACTAAAGTGCTGTGAAATTCACCTACAGCATCTCATACTATGATAGTGGTTCTCACACGTGCTGATAAAAGAGCACAAATAAACCAATGGTTTCATTATATTTAGTTTGTCTTTCATATCAACCCTTAGATCACTGAGCTATTCAATTTAAATTTTAAGTCACTTAAAGTTGTGTCTCGCTACCGCGACACACAACTTCAAGAGACTGAAAATTTGTGCTATTTGTGAAATTTAAGTCCCAATATATATCATTGTTACACGATTGAAGGGATATTTTATGTTTAGCAACTTGTTATCAGGGATGATACAGTTGCTGATAGAAACACAGAATATCTACTGTAGTCGGCATCTGTGTTCTAAGGGTTAATATAACGGTGCTTGTAAATTACAAGCACCGTTATATCAATATAAAAGACCAACTACAAGTTGTAATTTCATTGAATTAATTTCTGGTTTGTTTTTCACAGGGCAGCAATGAAAATGGCGAATATGGATGCAGCACTGGATTTCATGTTCACCAATCCTAAAGACAAAAATGGGGTAATCCTTTAAAAATATTGTTTTCTATCGACAGATGGAGCCTACTGTTGTGCAGTATTACAATGCATCAGTGCTTTTGTATGGTTTCATTATGAATAGTTTTGAAACATTATTTAGACTTTAGTTCCTTACCTATTACCAGGGAAATTTGTAGTTATAGACGAAATTTAATATGAGCTGGTATCCTAATTACAGATCCATAGACTGATGCCACATGATTTATATTTCCATCGTCAATAAGTACTCCTATTCAATCTCTGTTTTTCAAAGTAACACTCCATTGACGTGTGGCACATAACATACTGTAGTATCTCTCCATATTTTTCATATTCTCCACACTTCGAGGACTAAGATTAAAAAGGTGAACAAGCCCAGCAATTTTTAAACAAGCTCTGCTTTTGCTTACTTTGCGCAATCAATAATTTGACCATTTTTTTAGTTTTTTTTTTATATATTTGTCATAATTTAAAATTAAACATAAATAGTAATAATTGACTAGTTAAGGTTACTTCTTTTTGTTTTACAGTTTTCTCTTGTACCTCAAGGAGAGCTGCTGTATTTTGGTGATGTGTGTGCCGGTCCTGGTGGATTTAGCGAATATGTTTTGTGGAGAAAAAATTGGGATGCAAAGGGCTTTGGATTTACTTTGCAGAATGGAACAAATGAATTCAAGCTTGAAGATTTTCATGCTGCTTCAAGTGAACTTTTTGAGCCTCACTATGGTATGATATTCATCCAACATTTTACAAGGTTTATGTTTTATAACGGCAGCCAATAAAATTAATGTCCGACTGTGCCTACAATAAATTTGTAATATCTGATTAAAATTGACAGTCACCAGTCGGCTAACATTTATTGATCTTAATAGTTGTAAAAACGTCAGCAGCGGTAAGAAAAGTAAAATCTTAATCACTGAATCCAGTAAACTTACAATTTTTCTAGACTTGTCAGTCTAAAGAATCCCTCATTTTATTGGCTGTAACGGCCACTGTGAACTGCAGTCACAGAAACCATTTTTGCTACCACTATCCACGATTTTATGAGACTGCAAATTACAATTTTTTTCTGAAATTAACCCCTTTAATACCAAACTCCCGGCAGATAAATGCATACCCAGTCCAGAGCTGCTAGCAAGTGTTCAGGACACATCCACGAAAGGGGCCCTGGGTACATGACTATGTTATTTTTTCATTTCGATTTTTTTTTAGCAGGAGAAAACAATCGACTTCACAAAGAAATACGGAATGTCATGCTCCCAGATTTAGCTGATACTCCATTGACCCCCTTTCTGCAGATTTTGGATTGGCTTTTTGAGCTATCTCGGCAGCTGTCCTGAGTGACTGAAACCCCCCCCCCCCCCCTCCCCACCCCGAGCCCTGAGTTATCTCGGGAGCCAGACCAAAAGGGTTAAGACACAGCATTTATTAGTTTAACAGCTTTAATCGCTTTTTATAATTTATATTTTCACCCACTTGAAATTTGTGTCTCACTATCACAGCCCACGACTTCAAGTGGCTGAAATTTACTTATATTTATTTCGTTTGAGACCAAAGATTTACGGCGGGAATTTCATGTTTAAATATACCTTTGGGTCCCAGTAACAGTGATTTAATTGAACACCACTGTAGTTATGATTAATGGGTAACTTAGACATTTTTTTCACTTGAAAAAAATTGTTACACAAGTATGAATAAAACCACTGGAGCACCACTGCCTTCAACATCAGAACTCTAACCCACAGGAACTATTTTGAACAACTGGGGATAATTTTAACACTAGGCATATATTATTGAGGTAGAACTAGTGATGATAACAATCGAAAGGCAAACAATGTTCTTAGCTTTGCTGGCACACAATGAAGTCCTCGCCGGGAAAGATTATTATCAAGTGGGGAAATCTGATAAACATTGTTGTATTCGATTTGAACAAATAAATGCTAGTAGTAGTATGGGAAGTTAGAATATTGGTAAGATAAGTGGGAGGCTTATGTAGGCTTCTGGTATTGACCTTTGTGGCTGGACGGCACCACAGCCCAAGCACATGATCCTCTCATCTACAGAGTTCTTATTTCAAGTGATGTTATTTTGTAGGAGAAGGAGGTATTGAAGGTGATGGAGATATTTACAAAGAAAAAAATCTGGATGTTTTTCAAAAGTTTGTGAAGGAAAATTCAGGAAATAAAGGACTTCACTTCTTGATGGCTGATGGGGTAATTCTTTTTATTTGAAAACTTTGTCATCATTTGCTCAGCATTCACTAGCACCATTAAATGTACTCTTGTTTCCATTATTGGATGGCCCAAGGACAGGAATTAACCGCTGCCTGTATCTGTATATTTTTCATCACACCTAATGTACGGTACTGAGAGAAGTCGAGATACTTAAGACAAAAGCGACATTTTATTTGGTGTTGTTGTTTGCAAATATTGATGATCAAACACCCAGTTCATTCCCGATATCAGTGAATTGACTGGCTAATAAAACGACTTAAAAACGATCATTGGCATAGTTAGCTGTAAAAGGGTCAGTAACTTGTATTACTTTATGTTGCCTTTTACACTGATGTATTCAATATTTAGAAGGTAGCTACTGACCATGGTATTGTGACAGCTAGTGTTGTTGCCGTACTTCCCGCCGGCCCCAGTCACCATTGACTGCCACTGTCACTGTATCTAGACCGTCGTGTTTATGTATATAGGAATGTCATTAAAATGTTTTATATGTTCATTATTATTGTGCATTTTATTACTATTTAATATGTTTTATTTGATTTGCATGTTAATCATTTATAATCTATTGCGAGACGTTTTATCGTTTTTAATAGGTTTGTCTCGTGTCTTGATGGCAGCGGCCATCTTGTTTGTTTACGTCTTTTGCCAGTAAGTCTGGTGACTACCTCACTTTCGAGTCAAATTATAATGCTTTCTTCCCTCTGATCATATATAACTATGATGCTGTAATGATCATCGGGAACTAAGCTAAAATTACATATGTTTTATTAACGCTTACTTTAAGGCGTTATTAGTGTATTTTGCGTGACTTTGTAAGAATACAATGTAAAAGTACAAGTCCCGCGAGATCCCGTTTTATTTTGTTTGTTTATATGCAGCTATTATTACTATTACTGATTTAATGTTATGTTCAAGATTATGATTAGGTACAGTATTATTATAGGAAGGTAACTGGAAGATGTATGGTAAATATATAGCGTTATTTGGGCTAAAAGGGAGCTTTTAGCGTGACGTCATCCAGCTCACTTCCGGTCCGATCCTATAAATAAGAGGCTCTTTCTGCCCCAGATCACTCCTGGTCCAAACAGACTCCCAGTGCACTCCTGGTCTCAACCGACTCCCAGTTCACTCTTACTCCTACAACAGCCTCACTACAGCCTTACATCCAGCCTCTATTCAGAGCCCATTAAGCGAAGTTTACAAGCCCCTGCCCTGTGCAGACTGACCCACAGAGAAAGCAACAGAGAGAAGTAGGTCACAGCCATAGTCTATAGCCATATAAAGGTCCCACGTTTTGATGTGATGATTGAAAGTAGGTCATGTCGTGTCCTGACCTGCTGACCTAGTATTCCTAATCTGCCACGGGTTTTCCTGATATATATATAGTGTGTGTGTGATAGGACACTGTGGTAGTGCTTAAAAATAGGAATTTGGTCAACAGTGTAGCAGAGGTTCTCGACCCCTCATTATCTAGTATTCCAATATATATGGTGTGTGTGAGAGGATACATTTAATGCAGGGTGACCTGGATTAGTAAATTATAACATAGGGGAGTGTCTTAGACTGACCTACATTCTTGTCCACATATCAGAAGGGAATGACCCAGATTAAATCTAGTTAAAGCATTAATAGGTCAATGCTAGTAATCTTACAAACCAGTGATGATTACAAACCAGTGATGTTTACAAGCCAGTGATGTCTTACAAGCCAGTGATGTCTTACAAGCCAGTGATGTTTACAAGCCAGTGATGTCTCACAAGCCAGTGATGTCAACAGATTTAGTTCATAATATATTTTACACTTTAGCTTAATTACTTAACTCACATACACCTCCCAGATAGATCCCAGAACTAGGGTTGGGAAATAACATAGTTGAGGATTATATATTGTCCCGTGTATTATTTCAAGTATTATTTTATATATAGTATTTCTAGTGAAATACTATATATGCTGTTAGTGCAGTACAGCACTAGCACAAGGCTATTGCTATTATAGCTGATTGTCCATTTGGAAATATCTAAATGGTGTGTGTCTGACACTTGACATACAAGTGCCAGATAAGAGTATATATATTATACAGATATATTTTTATTGTCAAGATCTACCTATTGGTAGATAGTGATAACCTGATAGAGAGAGAGAGATTATAACCTGATAACCTGTACATTATACTTACTGTCTTTGTAAATAAATATATGTGCCTATGTTAAACTTGTGTCCATAAACTTTTATACTGATAGCTTTATCAGCGATTGATTTTGGATTAGATTGGACAAATCTTTCGTTAAGATTTGAGTATTTAAATTAAGCGTTGGATTAAATATTAGATAGAATATTTCTTTCTTTGAAAATCCCGCGGTTATTATACTGGATGGCAGGAAGCTAAGATTAATTATTTATTTAATTATTCTTTGCTCCAAGCTCATCAGTCAGATTCCCATCTGCCTGTTGAGTGTTATCCTATTTGGTATCTTATGGTACCTGGTGTCAGAAACTGATTATTTAAGGAAAGTGAGATATCCTGACATGTTCTTTTTGTGTTAAATTAAATAGCGCTAAAAGATAATATCTCACACGTCGTAAGTGAGGATTTTACAAAACCCGCTCGGAATCCCGCGACACTTTTGGCGTCGAGAAGTGGGATCTACGATAAATTTCAGTAGGTCCAGTGATCGAACCTATCCTTGCCCACTAATATTAAAGTGAATTATTTTATGAGTCAGACAGTATAATTCAGACAGTTGTTCAGGTTTTACTCTCTCTTATATTGGTATTAATTTATATTCCTATTGAATTATTATTCAGTAGTAATATTTTATTATTAACCGATACATAGGGTTTATACAATCATTACTATTATTAATTATTTTAGTTCCCCACCTGTTTATAGCTGTTTTGAAAAGTGATGACCATGTAGTTATTACATTGTCATTACTAGACAGCTGAAGTACATAACTTTTTATATCACCCATTGTAATTATTTTGTTTTTACATTATATCACATGATGTGAATTTAAAATAATAACTGTATATATACAATTGCTAGTTCACTCACACATAGACACTATACATAGAATAGGTACTTCATAGAGAGAAACACTTGCATATACGAATATTAATTGCACAGTTAGGTCATACACACATATACCAATACATATATCAATACACAGATCACCAGGACCACAATGGCTGAATCTGATGGTGGATACTTTTTACGCTCACAGCGTACCCCGATGTACAATGCACTAGAAACATCAGCTACATTCATTGATGAGATTCAAAATCAGAAAACGCCAATGTGTGATGATAGACAACTTGATGATCCTGATTATATTACTCCTAGGCACAGTCCTAGTGAATTACTGATACCTGGACTCGCAACTAGTCCAGTGAGATTGGAAGATGAACAGAGACATGACATTAGTGAATTGCATAGTCCACTACATGAATCAGAGACAGATGTCAGATCTGAACAAGACTTACAAAGAGTTCCTGTAACACAGTCTCCACACAGTGTATTTATATCCAGGCGGAATGACAGATCATACAGTCTAGCCCCACTGAATACAAGAATAAGAGAGTTTTCATTACCACCCGAAACAGAGAATGCTAGGAAACAAACATTTCCTACCAGCATTCAGAGAAAAGCAGTTTATAAACCAGAGCAAGGACATGTACAACAGTCACCTAATACAGACAATAAAGAATTAGCATCAACAGTAGCCAGTCTACAGACACAAGTGACACAGATGACTACAAGAATGGAAGAGATGTCCAATAGAATGACTGATAGCAGAAGAAGCTTGGAAGCGATGATGTGTAACACATTAGAAAATATGAATACAATGATGTCGAAAAACATGGCTGATATTCAACAGTCGCATAGACATTCTCAGGAACCAATACTGGAAACCATTAGAAAGCATAGTGTGAATCACACAGCTCCCACACAAACTACTTCAAGCACAAGAAAACATGCCCAGAATCCTAATAGATATCAGTACTCACAATTACATACAAATGTAGAGGGTGGACCAGAATTTCACTATGAAGAGAGAAACAGTTTATTTGATCTAGGACAACCCCCTCCACCAGATCATATTCAACAGACACATGTGAAGAGAAAATATCAATCAGGAGCAGATTCAGTTCACATAAACCCACACCACCAGCACAACCGACAGGAAAGAAATAGTCAAAACAATCGGCCAGCAAGTCAATATCAAACAAATCAGCCTGATACTCCATTTACATTACAGACAAACAGGCATGGAGAAGATAGACCAACTATTTCACATCCACGACAATCACAGTCAAGTATACCACATTCAAATAGACAACGGTCAAGTAGATCACAAGTGACAAGACACAGTAGACAGCCGAGACGCGGTGATGATTCTGATGATGACAGCGACGATCTACCAAGGCGATCAACACATCGTAATGGAGATAGTCATCATAAAAGGCGACCTACAAAGAGATATGAATCATTATCATCTGAAGAAAGTGAACATGGATCAAGTCAACTATTGAGTTATAGTAGTCAGCGCAGTAGAAGAAATACATCCAGCCATCACACAAGACTACCTGCCTTTACAGCACAGGAACCCTGGACTGTTTATTACAACAGATTCAAATCTGTAGCTAAACTAGAAGGATGGACTGATAGAGAGAAGCTGCGTGAATTATTGCCCAGACTTCAAGGAAAAGCAGGCGAATTCGTATACGATCAACTAAGATCAGATGTTAGAGAGGATTTTCGCTCACTTGTGCATGAGCTTAAACATCGCTTTAGAAAGGTAGAAACAGCCAGAACGTATGGTGCACAATTCAGCCATCGCAATCAGCGGTCTGGAGAGACAATAGAAGATTTTGCAGCAGATCTCAAGAGACTTTATGATAAAGCCTATGCAAACCGCGATAGAGACACAAGACGCGATGATTTACTCAGAAGATTTCTTGATGGTATACAGGATGATGCTACCCGGTTTCAAGTTGAATACAACAAAGAACCCCATGACATAGATGAAGCTGTATTCGATGTTATCAATTGTCAAGAAACAAAGAAACGCACATTTACTGAGGACAAGACGCGTAAACCCGTCAGATCTATTGATGATCAAGATATAGACCAGTTAAATGAAGATTTGGAATGTGAAGAATTGAGAATGGTAAAACATAAGAATAGAGCTGGAATTCATTACAGACCACAATCTCAAAGAGAACTTATGTTACAACAACAACAAACACCACATCAAAATCAGAAATTACAGTGATCAGAGTCCAGAAACAGTGACGATTTGGATGTTCTTATGAAAATTTTGATAGAGAAGCTTTCCAATTCAACTCCTGCACAAACAAAAACTAAAAGTGACACGTTAGAACCGGTTCTTTGCTATCGATGCGCACAGCCAGGCCACTTCGCCAGAGAATGCCGTCAAAATGAGAAATCCAATCAATATCCTATGCAAACAACAAACAAACCAGTCACTGGCAACCAGCAAAAGTTTACGGTTCCCAGCTATTCTAGGACCACCGATATGTCAACTCACAACTCGCTACATACCAGGTTTCCATCAAACTACCAGGGATCTGTCTAGAAGGCCAACTGATAGGTCCCAATACATTAGGCCACATACCAAATGATAGCCAAGGTGAATCTACACAAAGCAGAGATATAGACGACTGTTCTCTAACAAACCAGAATAATTCCAAGCAGTCAGATAGCAAAATTCCTGAAAAAGCACCTGAAACAGAAAAGAAATGTGAAACATTTACAAGTGAATTACCTGAAAAAGATGTCAAGATAAATGGTGTAGAAAACCAACCCACATTTACTAACGACCATATTCCATCTTCACAAATGAACGAGCACATTCGAAGTAGCCAGAGTAGCGGATGTTATGTTGAAGGATGGTTTGATACCACTAGAGCCTGGTGTTGTGTAGATACAGGAGCATGCAGCACCATTATGTCCTGTAATTTTTACAATAAATTACCCAAAGATCAACAGCCACAGTTGAAACCAATTCAAGGTTATAGAGCAGCAAATGGTAGTCCAGTACAATGTCTAGGAAAAGGAATGTTCAAATTTAAACTTGGCAATTTGAAAATAAAGAAGCCGTTAGTTGTCGCTGCTATTGTTGACGATGTTCTTCTAGGTGCTGATATATTACAAAATGATCCAAATGGGCGTGCAAGATTATTATTGGATGAAGAAAGAATGATATTACATGGCAACTCTATACCACTTACCCTCTTAGGAAAATCTGAATCTTGCAGAAAAGTCACAGCTGCTGACAATTACATTATTCCAGGCATGGTGGAGATGATAGTAGATGCATACATAGAAGATTATAGTGATGACAGTAAAAACACTGCAGTGTTGATTGAGCCCAACCCACAACTGGGAGAAAATTTACCCTTAATTATGGCTTCGTGCATTGTCAATGCAGTTGACAACACAACCGTATCAGTACGATTGATGAATCCATCATTAGAGCCCATCTCAATAAAACAAGACACAGTACTAGGAATAGCTTCTGTGTGTAATGAGGAGCCTATACCACTATTCCATCCAAAAAGATGTGAAGAAAACAGTTATTCCAAGAAAGCTAAAACTAACACTGAAAAAAATGCACCAAATTCAGCTGACAAAGGCATAAAATTATTACATGAAGATGAGACACCAAATTATCTACCACCACATCTGCATGACTTGTACAACAATTCCATTCAGAATAAGAATGAAGGTGAGAAAGAAGAAATCAGAAAACTATTATATGATTTTCAAGATGTATTCTCCAAGGATGAATCTGACCTAGGAGTGACTCATTTAGGTGAACACAAGATTGAGACTGGTGATGCATTACCTGTAAAACAGCGACCAAGGCGAACTCCGATGGCTTATGAGGGAGAAGATCGAGTAGCTCTAGAGAAGTTACAGGCACAAGGTTCAATTCAACCCTCAACTTCACCATGGGCCTCACCTCTGGTTCTCGTCAGAAAAAAAGATGGTAGCGTTCGTCCATGCGTGGATTATCGTAGACTGAATATGCTTACTAGACCAGACGCATTTCCCCTACCCCGAACAGAAGACTGTCTAGATGCAATGTCAGACTCTGTATTATTCTCTACTCTGGACATCACCTCAGCATACAACCAAATTCCTGTAAACAGTGAGGATATCCCAAAAACTGCATTTGTATCAAAATATGGACTCTTCGAGTACACAACTATGCCGTTCGGATTGTGCAATGCACCAGCTACATTTCAGCGAATTATGGAATTAGCATTACATGGTCTGCAATGGGTCATCTGCCTAATTTATTTAGACGATGTCATTATTTTTGGACGCACATTCAATGAGCATATGCAAAGATTAAGGACTGTACTAAGCCGTCTACAAGATGCTGGCCTGAAATTGAAACCAATAAAATGTAACCTTCTACAGCCAGAAGTCAAATTTTTAGGTCACATTGTTTCATCTGATGGTGTACTACCTGATCCACACAATATAGACAAATTAGTGAATTGGCCACGACCAAAAACTGTTACTGATGTACGTGGAATAGTTGGACTTGGTAGCTATTACCGAAGGTTCATTAAAGATTTCGTTAAACTGGTTCACCCGCTAACACAGTTAACCAGAAAAGACTGTCCCTTTGAATGGTCTGAAAAATGTGAGGATGCTTTTCAAAAGTTGAAAACTGCTTTGATTGGTCCAGAAGTAATGGGATACCCAAAACCTGACTGCCAATTCATATTAGACACAGATGCATCAGACATCAGCATGGGAGCAGTACTATCACAACTACAGGATGGGAAGGAGCGTGTCATTGCATATGCAAGCTGTACTTTGTCAAAGTCTCAACGCAACTACTGTGTGACAGATAGGGAGCTTCTAGCAGTTGTACACTTTATAGAACATTACAAGCATTATCTCCTCGGCAAGGAATTCCTTGTTAGGACCGACCACCAAGCTTTAAGATGGCTGTTCAGCCTAAAAGAACCAAAAAACAGAGTAGCTCGATGGATAGAGACATTATCTGCCTTCAATTTCTCCATAGAATACCGCCCGGGCAATAAACATGGTAACGCCGATGCTTTATCTCGCTGTCCTGTCCCACAAAATTGTCAGTGTCAAAACACCATTGGAATGGAGTTAGCATGCGGTCCATGTCAAAAATGTCAGAAAAAGTCTAAGGATATGAACAGTAAACTAGCAGGTCAGGACACAGAAAATACCATTAGGCGTGTTCCAGATCATGCTTTAGAACATAAGACCAAAACTTCAATTCTCAAAGACTATACTTCAAGATCTATGAGACAGATCTCAAACATAGTTCAATGGTTGCCAAAAACTACTATAGTCACAACACTTTTCATCATTGGAATAATTTTCTCATACATCCGTGTGATCGGCAATCAAATTTCCAACAAGACCCAGGCTTCAGTTTGGACAGAGGGTCAGACCAATCCATGCGTAATGAGAAATTGTTGCAGAGTTGAAACAAGAAGTTCAGCAAAAGCCAAACAAAAAGAAATAGACCTACAGCAAGAAAATCAGCCACTAAAAGCTCCTCAAAAGCAGCCACACAAACAGAAGAAATTCAGAGACAAGCCAGGCTGGGCTAGTAATTATTCTATGGTCAACCTCAGGAAGAAACAGTTGGATGACCCAGATATTTCTCCAATTCTAAAATGGTTTGAAAGTGGCAAGCGACCACACGGACAAGAGATTTGTGCCTCAAGTCCAGCTACTAGACATTTCTGGAATTCATGGGATATGCTTAAATTACATGATGGAGTACTGTTCCGCCATTTTAACACTAGAAATGGCATCTCTCAATATCAACAATTTCTGGTACCAAGAAGTATGAAGAAAGAAATAATAGATGAAATGCATCAATGTATTCTGTCTGGAGGACATTTGGCTAAAAAAAAGACTAGAATGAAAATTTTACAGAGATTTTACTGGTTCGGACTCCGAGATGATGTCAACCTATATATCGAACAATGTGACAATTGTGGTGCAAACAAAACTCCACCCAAAACTCCCCGAGCCCCTCTTGGAGAGATGAGAGTTGGTGCTCCAATGGATCGCCTTGCTACTGATATCCTAGGTCCACTTCCAACCACTCCACGAGGGAATCGCTATGTCCTTATTGTAACAGATTATTTCTCAAATTGGGTAGAGGTTCTTCCAATACCAGATCAAACAGCAGAGACAACAGCAGAAGTCATTTTAAATGAAGTGATCGGTCGGTATGGTTGTCCCCTTGATATTCACAGTGACCAAGGTCCGAATTATCGAAGTGAACTTTTTACGGAATTATGCCGCCTATTAGAAATCAGAAAAACACGATCAAGTGCCAGGAATCCAAAATGCAATGGAAAAGTTGAGAGGTTTAATAAGACTCTAGTGCGCATGGTAAGAGCTTATCTAAAAGGACAACAGCGCGAATGGGACCGAAACCTGGGATGCCTTGCAGCAGCATACAGATCATCTCCACATGAAGCCACTGGATTCTCTCCAAACCTATTGATGATGGGTAGAGAAGTCAGAGTTCCTGCTGAAGTTATGTTCGGATCTTCTACCAAAGGTGAAGAAATGACATCTTATGGACAATTTGTAGATTGGTTGAAACGCCGAATGCAGTGTGCGCATGATGTTGCTAGGGCACATCTGAAAACAACAGCAAAGAGACAAAAAGATCAATATGATGCCAAATCATCTCTGATAAAATATGAAATAGGCAACCTTGTATGGTATTTAGCAGAAAAGAGAAAAATTGGTGAAAACCCTAAGCTATATTCACCATATGAAGGACCATACCTCATTGTAGACAAATTTTCTGACCTTACTTACAACATTCAAATGGAACCAAAGGGAAAAACAAAAGTAGTAAACCACAACAAGTTGAAGAAATATGAAGGCAACATCAAGTACAAATGGGCCAAAACAGCAATTGAACGGGCTAAAGCACATAACCTACCTAATACACTAACTGATGATTCTAAATCAAGTAGTAGTGAATAAATTAATTCCAAACACACAAGAAGTCTGCAGATGTTCCGGATTATCTGATGATGTACTAACAACAATGTTAAATTCTGTGATGTCAACAAGTTAGAAGCTGAACCACACATAACTATCAACATTTTATTATCACCACATATGATCAGAAACGGCAACAGAAGTTCTGATTATAACAAACAACCACACATAAAAGCACACATATTTCAACAAATCTGTCTCATTTTCCTATGCGATGTCTAGCAAGATTACAACTGCCTTACCCATGTGATGTCTAAAGAATCATTTTTTTTATATAATGCAATATCTGAAAATTCCAAATCAGATCAGTGAGTGGAGTCTTTTTCTGTTTTCAGAATGGATTTCTATGAGCAGCTCCTCAATGATTATAAGAATGTTCCTGCCATCAGCTTACACGCAGATGACAGCTTTGATTTCAAAGAGCCTGAAGAATCTGTGAAAACTAAAATTCCAGTGAAAACCTTGAAAAAGCGACCCGCTAATGAAGAGCTGAGCAAGCCATCAAAAAAGACCATCACCCTACCTATGCTGCCAGCAGCCACCACAACAGCAAAGCTACCCGCAGCCATCACAACAGCAAAGCTACCAGACCACCACAAAACCCAAGCTACCAGCAACCACCAACACTGTTAAGCCACCAACAACCAACATCACTTCAATTTCAAAGAAATCTAACATCAAACCAAAGCTGCCAACCACCACAATGACACCAGCAGCTAGCATCAGTAGGCCTACAAGTACAACTACAAAGAAGTCCACCACCAAGCCCAAGCTAACACCAACAGCCACTACTGTCAAGCCACCAGCAACTAAAACAAGTACGATTACGAAGAAGATTATCACCCTACCCAAGCTGCCAGCAGCCATCACACCAGCTAATCCAGCAACAACCAGCACCACTTCGAAGCCACCTCCAGCAACCCCTTCAGACAGCCATCCCATATTAGCCGCAACATTAAACCGACCACTCTGGTTCCCCGAATTCCAAGAAGAAATGAAAAAAATTACCACAGCAATGAACAATAACAGCCGAGAAAATCAACTCCTTACAGAAAGTATTAACAGCCACAACCTGTCCATGGGACTTGTGGCCAACAAGCTTCAAGTCCTTTGTGGGAATATCGCAACTCTAAACACAACAATAAAGGAACAATCCACCAATCAGACAGACATTTTAACGAAAATTGGGGAAATTTCGGATACCCTTTCAAAAACCGTCAGCGAGTTAAAGCCTACAGAAACCTACAACCGAGGACAGAGTCCAGACAGAGGATTTCGACGACAACTCCTGTCTGGGCTTTCCCACCAACAAAGAGGAAGAAGCCCGACCAGAAGAACAGAGCATTCCCAGAGAAGCCATGCCAGAACTCCCCATGGAACCAGCCTACTGCCCCGTGTGCGGAAATAAACATTTCTAGCCGCCCATATATCACATATTTGTGTTAAATTCCCTCACCCTACCACCAGAGACTTGTATATCTCCAGCTGCATCCAGCTAATGCCTTTTTTTGTGTGTGTGTTAACTTCCCGTTCAAGAGACTTGCGTAAACTTCATCTAGCGAAGTGAATATTAGCATTCACGAGGACGTTTTAATGCTGAACAGAGGGTAGTGTGACAGCTAGTGTTGTTGCCGTACTTCCCGCCGGCCCCAGTCACCATTGACTGCCACTGTCACTGTATCTAGACCGTCGTGTTTATGTATATAGGAATGTCATTAAAATGTTTTATATGTTCATTATTATTGTGCATTTTATTACTATTTAATATGTTTTATTTGATTTGCATGTTAATCATTTATAATCTATTGCGAGACGTTTTATCGTTTTTAATAGGTTTGTCTCGTGTCTTGATGGCAGCGGCCATCTTGTTTGTTTACATCTTTTGCCAGTAAGTCTGGTGACTACCTCACTTTCGAGTCAAATTATAATGCTTTCTTCCCTCTGATCATATATAACTATGATGCTGTAATGATCATCGGGAACTAAGCTAAAATTACATATGTTTTATTAACGCTTACTTTAAGGCGTTATTAGTGTATTTTGCGTGACTTTGTAAGAATACAATGTAAAAGTACAAGTCCCGCGAGATCCCGTTTTATCTCGTTTGTTTATATGCAGCTATTATTACTATTACTGATTTAATGTTATGTTCAAGATTATGATTAGGTACAGTATTATTATAGGAAGGTAACTGGAAGATGTATGGTAAATATATAGCGTTATTTGGGCTAAAAGGGAGCTTTTAGCGTGACGTCATCCAGCTCACTTCCGGTCCGGTCCTATAAATAAGAGGCTCTTTCTGCCCCAGATCACTCCTGTTCCCACATAGAACAGGGGCTCTGGGGGCGCCGTTCTGTGTGACATACCAAAAGCAGGGAGTTCCCTATCACTCCACTGCATGAGACAAGAACACGGTTGACGGTTGACGGTTGACGGATATCGGTTGAACTCCTGAACTCCTGTTCCCACAGAGAGCAGGGGCTCTGAAAGGAGCCGTTTTGTGAGACACATAAGGCAGTGGGCTTTCAATCATAGCACTGAAGGAGACGGATTCTGGTCTTAAGCAATGAGCTCTCTATCATTACATTGCTAGCTTGGGTGATGGCACGGCGGACACGGATGGTTGGCTAACGATGACGGTTCATGATGGTGGTTTCAAACACACTGCTCAGAAAGCAGAGCACATTTCAAAGGGTCAGTCCTTGCCCTTACTCTGGTGGCTGGTCGCCTCTTCCCTGGTTCCTTGTCTCCTGGACTTCTTCTTGCCATTGCTTGTACAATCACCTACCTCACCAGGTGAAAAGAGAGAGGCACTATAAGGTTTATACCAGAACTAGTGCATAATCTCGCGTCAGCCCTCGCGCTGCGCGCTCCTCTAGGGCCCAGATCACTCCTGGTCCAAACAGACTCCCAGTGCACTCCTGGTCTCAACCGACTCCCAGTTCACTCTTACTCCTACAACAGCCTTACTACAGCCTTACATCCAGCCTCTATTCAGAGCCCATTAAGCGAAGTTTACAAGCCCCTGCCCTGTGCAGACTGACCCACAGAGAAAGCAACAGAGAGAAGTAGGTCACAGCCATAGTCTATAGCCATATAAAGGTCCCACGTTTTGATGTGATGATTGAAAGTAGGTCATGTCGTGTCCTGACCTGCTGACCTAGTATTCCTAATCTGCCACGGGTTTTCCTGATATATATATAGTGTGTGTGTGATAGGACACTGTGGTAGTGCTTAAAAATAGGAATTAGGTCAACAGTGTAGCAGAGGTTCTCGACCCCTCATTATCTAGTATTCCAATATATATGGTGTGTGTGAGAGGATACATTTAATGCAGGGTGTCCTGGATTAGTAAATTATAACATAGGGGAGTGTCTTAGACTGACCTACATTCTTGTCCACATATCAGAAGGGAATGACCCAGATTAAATCTAGTTAAAGCATTAATAGGTCAATGCTAGTAATCTTACAAACCAGTGATGATTACAAACCAGTGATGTTTACAAGCCAGTGATGTCTTACAAGCCAGTGATGTCTTACAAGCCAGTGATGTTTACAAGCCAGTGATGTCTTACAAGCCAGTGATGTCAACAGATTTAGTTCATAATATATTTTACACTTTAGCTTAATTACTTAACTCACATACACCTCCCAGATAGATCCCAGAACTAGGGTTGGGAAATAACATAGTTGAGGATTATATATTGTCCCGTGTATTATTTCAAGTATTATTTTATATATAGTATTTCTAGTGAAATACTATATATGCTGTTAGTGCAGTACAGCACTAGCACAAGGCTATTGCTATTATAGCTGATTGTCCATTTGGAAATATCTAAATGGTGTGTGTCTGACACTTGACATACAAGTGCCAGATAAGAGTATATATATTATACAGATATATTTTTATTGTCAAGATCTACCTATTGGTAGATAGTGATAACCTGATAGAGAGAGAGAGATTATAACCTGATAACCTGTACATTATACTTACTGTCTTTGTAAATAAATATATGTGCCTTTGTTAAACTTGTGTCCATAAACTTTTATACTGATAGCTTTATCAGCGATTGATTTTGGATTAGATTGGACAAATCTTTCGTTAAGATTTGAGTATTTAAATTAAGCGTTGGATTAAATATTAGATAGAATATTTCTTTCTTTGAAAATCCCGCGGTTATTATACTGGATGGCAGGAAGCTAAGATTAATTATTTATTTAATTATTCTTTGCTCCAAGCTCATCAGTCAGATTCCCATCTGCCTGTTGAGTGTTATCCTATTTGGTATCTTATGGTACCTGGTGTCAGAAACTGATTATTTAAGGAAAGTGAGATATCCTGACATGTTCTTTTTGTGTTAAATTAAATAGCGCTAAAAGATAATATCTCACACCTCGTAAGTGAGGATTTTACAAAACCCGCTCGGAATCCCGCGACAGTATTTTTAAAAAAGGTGTTGGTATGGATATTGACAGTACTTTTATTTTTATGCATTATTTTCATTCATTCTACATGTTTCAGGGGTTTTCTGTTGATGGACAAGAGAACATTCAAGAGATCAGATCTAAAAGACTGTATTTGTGTCAGTTCCTCAGCGCACTAATGCTCCTCAGACCAGGTAATGCAACTCACAGAAAAATTATAGGGTGGTATGTACCATCATACAATGTGGCAAACACAAGCCTAGAACACCATGAAGTTGACCCTTTGATTTGATAGATACATGTTTAAACCAGATTATGTCTTCATTTGATGAAGATGAAGGAAGTATTTTGATCAAGTAGATTTAGAAATAATATTAATAATATATAATAATGTTCTGTTTAGCTTGTGTACATACAACTTTTGTGTTGTCATAAAATTAAGGTTGTATGTACACAAGATAGCCAGAACATTATTAATGTGTTACAGTTTTCACCCACCTAAAGTTTAGTGAAATTTTTACCCAGTTGAATGTGTGTCTCGCTGCCCTGACCCACAACTTCAAGCTGGTAAAATCAATTATATTTGTTTAATTTGAGACCAAACATTTCCAAATGCTGATGTTGAAACACACATTTCTTTCCTAATAGCTTTGATTCAGCCTGCTGATAAAACATATAACTATTTAAAAGAGAAATGTTGTATATACTGAGAACATTATTACGTAATGAAAAGTGTATACATGTACAGCCTTTACAGTTCAAGTAGTCATTTTCTTAAATTGAAACAGTATTTTTGTTACCCCTCAGCGATTAAGGCTGTGGGGTATAGTGATCGCCAGAGGCGGGCAGTCGGGCGGTGCAGATGCTTGTAAGCACGATAACTTCATAACGCCTTGATTTGGAGCTTTCATTTTTTTCACATCATGTGCATAATACTAATCTGAAGGTCAAGTTTGACATTCAGTGACCTTGACCTAAATTCAAGTTCACCAGGGCATGGTAACCAAAATGGCTTGGCGCGAAAACTTCATAACACATTGACTTAGGGCCTTCGTTTTTCTACCTCAAGTGCATGACACTAATCTAAAGGCTAAGTTTGACATTCGGTGACCTTGACCTAATTCCTAGGTCACGGAGACCAAATTGGCTTGTAAGCATGATAACTTCATAACGCCTTGACTTAGGTCCCGTGGTTTTTTTACCGCATTTTTTTAATCTTGATTGACAGAGCCTACGGCTGAGGGCTCCTGCCATCAATTGATGGTTATTTTTACAATAACTTATCTAATCTGATTGGGATTTATTAGAATATTCCTGCAATACTGTTATTATGGTTATAGGCCTAACATAGAAACGAAAATTAAAAAAATGTTGTGGCCCAACTTTTTTTAATAGCTGGAAATGTAATCAGATAAAATTTCAGGTTCTCACAAATAAAAAATGAGGATTAAAACAATAATTGGTAATTACTAGTTCATTTTTAGCAATGGAATCTTCTTTTAAACAAAAGTTTGTATATCAATTATATTTCTTGTAATCATGGTAATCAAAAAAATTTATGTTTTTTTGTAGGTGGTCATTTTGTATGTAAATTATTTGATCTCTTCACAATGTTCAGTGTGGGAGTAGTCTATCTGATGTATCGGGCATTTGATCAGATTCTCATTTTTAAACCAGTCACCAGTCGTCCAGCAAATTCAGAAAGGTTTGTGCGATTTAAAATTGATAAATCTACTATGCATACAGGTACCTGACATTGGCATATTGATATATTTAATAAAGACACCTATAAAAATAAAACCTCCAGTTGAAATGTCCATAATACTATCTGATTCAGTGTGTTTTGATTGAAGTTTATCAAATGTACAAAAAAATCTTGGTTAAGTGCTCTCAAAAAAAATCTTCTTCAATTGTGTCCAGGATCTCTATCCTTCTTTAATTATATCCTGGATATTTATCTTTTATTTGAAAATGACAATCGCTGCAACATTGATGAAAAATGTAATGTGGTACTTAACTCTTACAGCGCGGGGATCGACTTTAGTCGTCAGAATCTGACGGTTGTAGACGTCAGATTCTGACAACTAAAGTCGATCCCTGCACTGTGAGAATTAAAATATTTCTACTGGCTGTAGACCCATAACATAGGTATTCAAATGAATCAGAAAGAGCTGACAAAGACATTTAAGATGATATGAAATTGAACTAAAACCTTTGATCTACAAGGTTTTTATTTAAAAATTCAGCGCTTTAAGGGTAAAAGACTTGTCATGTGCAAAAATGTCAACCAAAAAAACCTTTTTTTTAAACACTGACTCTATTTAAGGTATATAGTGTGTAAGGGTCTGAGAGAAGATGCAGCGCCCATAGAGGAATATATGAAAGAAATCAACAGAACACTGCAGAGTCACGGAGTGGAGGTTAAAAATCACTGGGATGTGGATGTGTTAGAGGTTGTGTCACCGGAAGTCTTAGCCGCTGATGAAGCGTTTCTCAGTTATATTGTGCAATCAAATGAAAAGTATGTGGTAAACATTGACTTGTTAACCCTTGGAGCTCTATGACATTTATTTTTTTAGTTAATTAAAGGTGTGTACAGTAAAAATTACTTGGATAAATTTGCAAAATTTAGTTTAAGTTGACTATGTAAGAGGGATGCTTATAATGTTTGCGGCCGAAAACAGCCACATCTAGTTTTTTCTGGTTTCACAATTCATACTTAAAACCAGAAAGGCTACTATAGTCGACATCAGTGCTCAAGGGGTTAACTGGTAATTACAATTTGTAATTACAATTTGTTATTTATCAGTGTTTATATGTGACTATTTTGAATTGTTCCGAATATGGAATTGTTACATTTGACATCTCATCAGAGATCAGCACTTCAAGTGCCAGTCGTAACTATTGTTTTTTTTTAAAATTTTTATATCAACAGTTTTTTGTAATTGATTTACTGTATATCCTATTAAGTTTCCATGTAATATTTGACGAAATCAGTTGCAGAAATTTTAGAATCCATAAAATTTTGCAAGCAGGTCACTCTATACAACATAGGGGCCTATATTAGTGTTAACACCTCTTTCAGTAATTGCTACAATAAATATTAGCGATAAAATACCCGATCACAGAAGTCACCCAGCAAATTTTGCTCATTTTTACCAACTTCAAGGTGTGGATCGCAGTAGCAGAACATAACTTGAAGCTGGTGAAAATTTCTATTTGATAACTTGGTCCTAAAATAGTTGTTAAAAGGTTTACAAGAAGAGTATTCCATGCAGTACAAATATTTTTATTTCAGATTAGGATGGAAACAAGCTATTGGCCTGTCTAAAATCCAAGCTTTTGCACAAAATGGGTAGGATAATAAAGTATTTATTTCTAAAGAGTTTTAATTTAATTTGTAATGTGTTATGCCAATATTAAGACATTCTTCAATATACCAGTTATTTGGTGACAGTTTTCTCTGAAAAAAATTAATATTTATCAGATTTTATAAAATGTGAAAATGCTGTATGTTTTTTACCCAGAAGAATAGAAACACCACAATTTTCATTATGGTATCATTTTCCCTTCGATTAATTGTAGTCAATATATGAATATAATAGTTAATTAGATACCTAAAGAATAAAAATACAATCATTTTTACACAGGAAGCTGCATGAAACAAGACAGTCTGACATAAGAGAGAAATGTTTAGAGTTATGGAAAGTAAGTTTTTCCCCATCTTATGTTGTGTGTCAACCATTGCTTAGTAAGCTGCATATTTATTGTGGGTATGCATCTAAGCATTATATATATGATCAGTGACCAAAATTTTTTTTTCAAAAGTAAACTTTCTAATTGAAAGCAGCAATACTCTCTCACGTAAGTTGTTTTGAGCTGTCATGACCATCTCATGAAATAAAATATTTTTATATCTTTTACTAAGTTTATCCCTGTTCTTTTATATCCCCCCAGCCAACGAAGTAGGGCAAGTGATATTGTCATCCACCTGTATGACTGTTGGGCCGGTGTGCGTCTAGATGGCTGTTTCAGGATGATATCTTGTAAACCGTTTGCTGAATTGTTTTCATGTTGCACACATTCGTGTGTTATGACATTTGACCTATTTTTTTGTTTCACCGGCTTTAAAGGCGGGGGATGTTGTACAGCGTTTCATCTAGCTCTTTCTAACATGGCACACCGCCATGCTGCCTTTTGGGAGCGCCATTTGCCCTTCATGTGTGCCATGTTTCCCTTCTAATATTCAGACAGTGAAATGCCTCTTTGAACCTGTGTACATAATAGTAATAACTGGCAATGTTTACATACCTAACTGATCCTGTTTATAGCCTACCCTTAATTGGTGGGTGTTGGAAACGCCTAGCTGGGTGCCCCGCATGCATGATAAGGTGCCCCTAATGATAGGTGGCGCCATGCCCCTTTTGAATCATACATGAAACACTGTTGTAGCGGCAGCGCTCTTGTTTGACTATGGTATCTCACAATTTATATTATTGCACAAAAGCAAATTTCTGTGGCCTGGAAGTTTAATTTGGAAAATATTCTGACTGGTCAGGAGTGCTGGAAGCTTAGGGGTTGTCCCAAAATACAAACACAATTATAAAATTAAATTTTTTACCCACTTGAAGTTGTATCTCGTAATTGTTGTCACATGTATTAATATTATACTGGGACCCACAACTTCAAGTGGGTGAAAATTACTCATATTTAATCAGTTTGAGACCAAACATTTGCAAATTTTAATGTTTAACACCCATTTCATTCCCGATATCAGTGATTTGATTGGCCGATAAAATGGCTTAAAAACGATCGTTGGCATAGTTAGCTGTAAAAGGGTCAGTGACCCAGAATTGTTACTTTATGATGTATTTTACACTGATGTTTGCGGCCGAAAACAGCCACATCTAGTTTTTTCTGGTTTCACAATTCATACTTAAAACCAGAAAGGCTACTATTGTCGACATCAATGCTCTAGGAGTTAACTGGTAATTACAATTTTTATTTGTTATTTATCAGTGTTTATATGTGACTATTTTGTAATGATTGGTGAGTGGTGTACTTCGCCTTGTATCTTGACTTTTGGTGATTTTTTGAAGTGCACTTTTTGTTCTCTGCTTTAGAGTAAATAATTGCAGATTGTTTTTTCTTTGTAAATTTATAAAGTCTGCTAAAGAAATGTGGATCTACCAGTAGATTTTCAATCTGAAACAGAATGGGTTTGCTGCAAAATTTCTCATGTCCCGTCTTTTTCGTATTGTTGGGTGGGTGGAAATCTAATGCAAACTGTGTTTTGGGGCATAACAATTTTTTTCAACTGCCCCTTACTTCCTTGCAAAAGGAATAAATTAACAAAAGATCATCATCTAAAAATGGGAATGGCAGATCTGCCACTCAACTCTTTTTTAATCAGTTCTATTAAAACACTGTTATTGGGAACGAAATGCGTGTTTCAACATCAAGATATGCAAATGTTTGGTCTTAAAGTGAGTAAATGTGAGTTATTGTTCCCTGCTTGAATGTTCAACAAGTAGTGAATATGACCCTTTATCTCTGTGTTACTCGTTTGGTCCTTATTATAATCTCCACTCCAAAACTTTAAAAACTTAAAAACTTATGCTGACTTAATCTTTCTTTGTTTGTATAACTTGTGTAATCATTTTGTTATGAAATAAATCTTAAATATATGACTCTGATAAATGATCCAATCACTTGAATCTGTGTATGTTGGTGGCAAGATAGAATACCAAGTGATTGAAAGTTTTAAGGTTTTATTTCTAACCCAGATGCTGAATTGTTCCGATCTATTTTTCATTCATTTGAAGCTGGAATTGGTAACACAATTTCCAGCTCCAAATGACGAAAAATAATTAGCTTTATGCAAAACTATACATCTTCGAAATGTAACTATTAGATTACGGTCCCGGCAGCATAAGGGCTAAGCCAGGGATAACTAGTTTTTTGCTCTCAGTACGATGTTTTGTTTCAGATACCAGACAAATTAAGAACAGCACCACAAACTGAGAAACCAAAAGAAAAAGTAAAAAAGCTAGTCAAGGTTGGTATACATGGCACATGGTAATCTATTGGCTTGTAGAATATACTTTAATATTTTGAATTTGACAACAAATTTGTAGGATCTGTATTAGTGATGTCACTGATGATCGTTTAAAATGGATAAATAATCATTTGGTAGACCAGACAGACAGACGAGCAAACAGATAGACGGATACAGACAGACCAAGGCATTTGATATGCTGCAGAGGAGAGCAGCTGTTGTAGACCACATAAAATGGGTGTCCATAATATTTTGCAAGATCAGTTCCAGGCAATTTGAGCTCCCATAAAATTAAGTGAATCATTAGCCACTAAGTGATTAGCGTCCATAAACCCTGGCCATAAAAAGTGATATATAATAGAGATGATATTCCAATCGCGAAAGTCGACAAAATAATATGCATCCGAAATTGAAAATTGAGTTCCCCTACTCATAAATGTGTAGTCCTTGCTGTCATAACTACAGTTGGACAGGCTCTGCATGCAGGCCTGGCAGCCGTGAACTATGCGCTCTTCAAAGATCTAGTGACAATACACTGCCAGCAGTGCTGGATAGTATATAGCACTGTGGATGACTGTATACTGACAACTCCCTGATGACATGTGCACCCGCGCAGTACAGGCCCACATGCTCACTGGAGATGATCAGTTAAGCATTAACAAGGACAGGGCTATGTAATCAGTGGAGGTAATGAAAATTAATTTGGCCCACTAATCGTGCATATGCGTCATATGACACGCTCTGGTCTATGCCCCTCGGCAAACTTGCAATTGCAAGAAAAGTTATTTTTGCTATTTACATTTTTAGCCCGCCTTTTAATTTTAATTAAAAAAGGTGGGCTATTGCAATTGAAGTTCGGCGTCGTCGGCGTCGGCGTCGGCGTCGGCGTCGGCGTCGGCGTCGGCGTCGGCGTCGGCGTTAACATTTACTTGTGGGCGCGATAACTTGAGAGGTTTTTCATGTTTCCTTCCCAAATTTGTTTTGCATGTTACTAATGACCACTTCTCGGACAAGTTCAATAATGGCTGAAAAAAAATTCAAAATGGCCGACTTATTGCGATTTTTCACCTTTTACGTCAATAATTTGACCTTGTGGGCGCGATAACTTGAAAAGTTTTTCACATATCCTTTTCAAATTTGTTATGCATGTTACTAATGACCAGTTCTCGGACAAGTTCAATAATGGCCGAAAAAAAAAAAAAAATGGCCGATTTATTGCGATTTTTCACATTTTACGTCAATTATTTGACCTTGTGGGCGCGATAAGTTGAAAAGTTTTTCACATATCCTCTTCAAATTGGTTATGCATGTTACTAATAAGTAGTTCTTGGACAAGTTCAATAATGGCCGAAAAAAAAAAAAAAATGGCCGATTTATTGCGATTTTTCTCATTTTACGTCAATAATTTGACCCTGTGGGCGCGATAACTTGAAAAGTTTTTCACATATTCTCTTCAAATTTGTTATGTATGTTACTTATAAGTAGTTCTTGGACAAGTTCAATAATGGCTAAAAAAAAAAAAAAAATGGCCGATTTATTGTGATTTTTCTCATTTTACGTCAATAATTTGACCTTGTGGGCGCGATAACTTGAAAAGTTTTTCACATATCCTCTTCAAATTTGTTATGCATGCTACTAATAAGTAGTTCTTGGACAAGTTCAATAATGGCTGAAAAAAAATTCAAAATGGCCGATTTATTGCGATTTTTCTCATTTTACGTCAATAATTTGACCTTGTAGGCACGATAACTTCAACATTTTCACAAGTATCCTCTTCAAGTTTGTTATGCATGTTACTAATAAGCAGTTCTTGGACAAGCTCAATAATGGCCGGTAAAAAAATCAAAATGGTCGACTTATTGCGATTTTTCACATTTATTTTACGTCCATAATTTGACCTTGTGGGCGCGATAACTTGAAAAGCGGCTAGTTTAACATACCATTTATATCTTGTGTTGTTATTTACGTGATGACATTCGACTTTACTTTCTTTATCATAATTCGGCGGCGGGCTATTATCGAGTGTGCTCTTGTGAAAGGATTACAGTTATTATTATTGCTTCATCCATTTAGAATGACCACGAGTTCATCATTGTGCTAAGAATAGGCATCTAGTGGAAAAGTAGAGCATTTTACATGTTATATCACCCAAGTCCCGGGAGGATATTTTTTGAGAAAGTGAATCATTCCATAATTTTATTTGTAAGGGAACTCGATTAATAATATTTCTAATTGATGATCATAAATTTGTGTACCGAATTATCGATTATTATGAATTAATAGTCATATCAATAATTACTGCTTGGATTGAAAAAACCCCATCTAGATGGAATATATCAGCGCGCAAAAGATTTAAAAGTACCCCGTAGTGAAAGATGTATACATGTATATTTCTCACTGTTTCACTTAAACATTATGTTCTTGATTGTCGTAATCAGGAAGAGGCGAGTGATCTACTGTTGCCTGCGGCCACGTTGGATCTCTCCAGGTTAGAAAGCCTACCGAGTGTGATGGATTACAGGTGTATTGTGTCGGGGCCTCAGTCATCATGTCTGCTCATCAGTCAAGGGGTTAGTACATCTACAGAATGGGATGCATTAAAGTCTATGACACAATCATCTGGAGGACATGCTTTTTGTCGATTTCTCCGTCAATTCTGAACCAATTCTCTCGAAATTTTGTACAAGACATTTCCAAGTCATGGCCTAACAACAGTAAGAAAATCGTAAAGTTATATGCAGAATTGCAAAAGCTAGACCATTTGACAAGTCGTAAATTGAAAATAAAACGTCCCTCTATAAACCCATTACACTAATTCTGGTATTTTATTACATGTCAAATGGTCTAACTTTTGAAATATTGAATATAATTTCACGAAATGTCCTGCACAAAATTTCAAGAAAATCGGTTCAGAATTTACGGAGAAATCGCGAAAATCATTCGCTACAGATAATTGTGTCATAGACTATATACATGTATTCTCCAAAAACGCAGATGTCTACCAAATGCTGGTTTAATGCTGGCTCAATGTCGCAGATGGTGGGCCAAGACTACTGACTCATCGGCAAATATTGCTGATCAAAGTCGTCATGTTTACTGATCAGTCAATGGGTGAACGCCTTCACTTAACCCTTAAACCGCTGAATTAATTTGTAAGAAACATCGCTACTAGAGGGGTTTTTTTCAATTTGAAATCGTCGTTAGCTCTTTCTGATTCATTTGAATACCTATGTTATGGGTCTACGGCCGTTACAAATATTTTTTACTTTTACAGTGCGGAGATTGACTTTAGTTGTCAGAATTTGACGTCTACAGACAACTAAAGTCTATCCTCGTGCTCTAAGGGTTTACCCCTACTGCAGTAGACATTCTGTGTTTTTATTAGCACCTGTATAACCCCTGATAACGAGCTGTTCACACTAAAATAAACCTTCAATCTTGAAACACTGCTATATATTGTGACCTGAATTTCACAAATAACAAAAAATTTCAGTCACTTGAAGTTGTGGAGCGCTGTAGCTAGACACAACTTCAAGTGACTGAAAATTTTATTTGAATAGGTCAATGTTCTAAGAGTTAACAGTAATAATCCTTTTTAATCCTTTTATTAGCTTCCGCCGTCACCGTAGGTGAGACGGAGGGAGCTATGGATTCCGCCTCCGTTTTTTTTTTGCCTATAACTTTGTAAGAAAATAAGCTAGGATAACAATTTTTGGTATGTGGGTTACTTTCAGGTGGATGAAGGACAGGTTAAAATATTTTTAATCTGAATTCAATACGCAAGGTCGCAGAGGAGAAATGATGATGTTACGGCGTTGGGCCGTCTGTGAACATTTCGTTTCTAGAGCATAGTAACTATTTGTCCGATTGTCTTCAAATTTTACACACAACACTCTAGGGGGTCTAGTTGTGCCTTTTGGGGTATATGAACTTTGCCCTACTTTTGGTTCAGAACTATGACCTATTTAGACGTTTTGACGCACACTTTGTTTCCGGAGCAGATCTCGAAAAGTACTGGGCCGATTTCAGTCATATTGCACATACATGTTCTCTAAGGTCCCTAGTTGTGCCTTTTCAGGTTTTTGGACCTTGACCTTGTAGTTGACCCAGCACTTCAACCTAATTTATGACATCGGTAAATCCGACTGAAACATTTTGCTGAATATCATGGTAACCGCTCAAGATAGCTACACCATTACTATAAAACAAATTGTAAAGTTTCAGGATAGGATGCATTTTGAAAAATTTCAACTCGATCAAATTCAAAATGGCCGGCTATCATCCATTATTCACCTGGACAGGCCTGATATTGGGTAAACCGTGCTAGATAGCTAAACCATTACTATAAAACAAAATGTGAGATTTCAGAAGAGGATGCATCTTGAAAAAAATCGACTTGATCAAATTAAAAATGGTCGCTTATCGGCCATTATTCACTTTTACATGGCCGATATTTGATAAACCGTGCTAGATGGCTAGACCATTACTATAAAACAAAATATGAGTTCTCGGGGGAGGATGCACCCTGAAATTTTTTAACTCTATCAAATTCAAAATGGCCGACAATCGGCATTATTTACCACGATAGGCCTGATATCAGGTAAACCGTGCTAGATAGTTAGACCATTACAACAAAACAAAATGTGACGTTTTCGGAGAGGACGCCTTTCAAAAACTTTTGACTCAATCGAATTCAAAATGGCCGCCTATCGGACACTATATACTTTGACATTGCTGATATTTGGTAAACCGTGTTAGATAGCTAGACCATTACTATGAAACAAAATGTGAGATTTCAGGAAAGGATGCATCTTGAAAAAATTTGACTCGATCAAATTCAAAATGGCCGCCTATCAGCCATTATTCACTTTCGCATGGCCGTTATTTGGTAAACCGTACTGGATGGCTAGACCATTACTATAAAACAAAATGTGAGATTTCAGGAGAGGATGCATCTTGAAAAATTTCGACTTGATCAAATTCAAAATGGCCGTCTTTAGGCCATTATTCACTTTCCCATGGCCGTTATTTGGTAAGCCGTGCTAGATGGCTAGACCATTACTATGAAACAAAATGTGAGATTTCAGGAGAGGATGTATTTTGAAAAATTTAGACTCGATCGAATTCAAAATGGCCGGCTATCGGCCATTTTTCACTTTCACATGGCGGTTATTTGGTAAACCGTGCTAGATGGCTAGACCATTACTATAAAACAAAATGTGATTTTTCGGGGGAGGATGCACCCTGGAAATTTTTAACTCTTATTGAATTCAAAATGGCCAACAATCAGAATTATTTACCTCGATAGGCCTGATATCAGGTAAACTGTGCTATATAGCTAGCCCATTACTATAAAAAAAAAAATTACTATAAAACAAAATGTGAGGTTTCGGGGGAGAATGCACCCTGAAAATTTTTTAACTAGTCTATATCAAATTTATAATAACCGTAAATCAGCCATTATTTACCTCAATTGGCCTGATATCAGGTGAACTGTGCCAGATAGGTAGACCATTACTGGGATACTGATTAATACTGAGATAAATAATTTTAATGGAGGTTTGCAATCTCCGACACACTGTCTAGTTCTTATCTTACTCTTAGACTGAGCCTCTTAGACCTAGTTGTCTCGTGTCTTGATTTTTGACCTAGCCTAGGACTACATTAATAACCAGGGTTCCCCACAGAAAAAAAAAATCATCCGGTCGTTATCGCAGCATAATAAAATGTTTACTGTTGCACGAGCGCGCGATAAAAATAGTTTTTTTCATTTGTGATGTTTGCCTGACTGTCTGTGTGCCGTCACCATACTCCAGCATACGTCAGAGTTATGTAATTTTGATTGAATTTGAGTGGAATGGTCGAAAAGTGTCTGAAGTTGATAGTTTGGAAAATAGAAAGTTCCTAGAAGAATCTCATCTTAATTTGTGTAAATAAGAAAGTTTGCTTGTTCTGAATTGTCTGTCTGTTATTTTGTCTTGTTGATGTGATGGTTTGTGAGTTGTGTATTTGAGTGTAGGCCTATGCATGTTTTCTTGGTGTTGTATGGGTTTTCGGTGAGAGTTATTATTCTGTTATTGATAAGTGTTGTTGTGTATGCCTGACAAGGTTTGTGAGTTGGTATCACTCACTCACCAACGCGGTGACACTTTGGTGAGTGACAACGAACGTGTCGTGGTGACTGGCAACGCTAGAAGTGTTGGCCCGTCGGCCAGCGTCGCGCCAATGCCGGCTCAGCGCTGTTAGCGCTGGGTTGACATTGGCCCAATGTCGGATCAGCGCTGTTAGCGCTAGAATGACATTGGCACAGCGGTGGACTGGCCACCTTGTGACAGCACTTTCTACACTAGCTGTCAGCGCTGCTTCTGCCAGGCGTAAGCCTACATCTATGTTATGTAGCATACAGCACATGACGGGTGGCCCAGAGGTGGGGGATTATGGGGGGGGGGGGTGGTAGCACGTATCTTGTCTTACATGTACACGCTGATCGCTAAACCAACACAGTAAGACACTGGCGACGGGAATATTAGCTAATCTGTCAGCTGGATAACAGCCGGATGTGACATATTACATGCTGGTCGGCATAAAATTCATCCGGTCGGCATGCCTGCGTTTCCGGCACTGTGGGGGACCCTGATTAATAACCCTACACAAAATTGCTTGAATCAAATTCTAATTCGGAGCGGGAGCTCCTGGACTTATGTAGTCTTGTTAGCATATTATATACCGGTAGGCCTGAAATATTTGGTGAAGTAATTAACGAAAAGTTTAAGTATCAAATTAAACACATGTGAACCACAACTTAAGTGAAAGAAAATCAATGTTGTGATTGCTGAACTAGCTTCAGCTGGTGCTAGCAAGGTGATTTGTATAGTGTGACCCCCTCCCTTCTTGTGTATGCAGTTGCAGCTTCAACCCGTGCTTGCACATGACTTGTACAATTTTAACTTTTTTAAACATTATTCTAGAAAACAAACATTCACAAATGGATGTTGGAAGGGCGAGGTCAATGGGAGAAACTTGACGGCATTAAGGTGGAGATACCGAGAGAAACAATTCTGGAAGCACAGATTGTCACAGAGTATAAAGGGGAGGTAAGCAGACTGACTGAACGCATTGGTTACCATGCCATTCTCATTGAAGCCACAGTGAATCCATTCAATTTCTTATTATTGATGTATAATTATTTCGCTAATATAATTCAAATTTGATTTGCTGCAAACTGAACAAAATATTCATTGCACTGGCAGTGCTGACCTGTGGTTTTTAGAAAATGCTTCCTTTAGTAGCTTGAGGGCTTCAGTTGAAAAATTACCCTAAATAATTAAATAGTGTTGTTTCTCAAAATTTTGTCTCAGATTTTTACATGCTAGTGCTGAGTCCAGGGTACTTTTTATGATGCTTCACTTAGTACAAAGTTGTGTAGGTATTAGTCAGCTGTTGACTATGTGAATATATAAGTATAGTGATTTAAGTCGTCTTGTTTGTGTTGAAAAGGTATAACGGTTACATTTGCACCCTTTCAACCTCAAAGGGTTTGATATATTTTATGTTTTCTTCACAGGGAAGAGGGCAGCGCAAAGTGATGGCCTTGCATGTGCTGGACGCCATGATGTTGGGATCCACGGACATCTCCGCTCTACCCTTTAATGAGAGGTCAGAAAAAATACTGCATTCTCTGCATTGTCAACAACAAATAATTGTTAAAATACCTTGAAAATTATGGTCAATATAGGATTTTTTGTCAAGGAGAAAAAACGAAATTCGATATATTCGTAGATCTGAATGTACGAGGCGCACAGCGCCGAGTATATTCAGATCTACGAATCTATCATAATTGTGTTCTTTCTTCGACTTAAAATACACAAATAGGTACATGTGCTCCAAGAAGTGATAGATAAAATAGTCAGTGTGGTTAACCAAGAAGCATAAGGCATGTAGTGTCATGGTAAAACCTACATAATAATCACTGTACCCGCCTGGTCCAGTATCAAAAATAACAGTAGATTCGTAGATCCAAACCTACTGTTTTAACAATAGACTGACATCACCGGTGTATTTTAAAAATTTGTGAACGTGAATGCAAAAGGTTAGATAACAATACAGCACCTCAGACTTCACCCTTGGCCTGCTCAATTGGATTAATTTGAAGCTGGAATTGCTAATGAAATTTCCAGCTACAAATAAAAATATTTCAATTTATGACAAGAAGACATCTCCCTTATTCAGAATACATGATCATATTATATATCAGTTTTAAATGATGTTGACAGGGTGGCAAAGATTAAGAAATTTCTGCTGGCAATTCATCGTCCATCGAGGAATGACTTGGCCCCCATACGCATGAAGGAAGTTTTCAGGCTTGAAACCATCAGCGAAGTGTTCGACCGGTAATTACCTTTTTTGTTTCATTTCACCGTATTTGCCACTTTAGTATATGTACAATCATATGCTAGAAACACATTGTTTTGATGTTGTCGACAGGTTAAGCATGAGACTGGTGAAGGGCTCGGGCTCGCAGAAACGACTGTGTTACCAGCCAGAGAACGTGGACTGGTTCTTCATGCCCGCAGGAATATACCTAATCAAAATCATCAAAGGTAACGAAAATATATTTGATACATGTATTCAGTAATTGTACAATACATGTGTACATGTACAGACAGAAAATTGTCAAGATAATTCAATGTTTTGTTCTTCTAACAAGAATATTTGAAGGAGAAATGAAATTTAATCTGCTTGGTGACAATAAGCCTATGTATTGACTAAAATTCTACAAATGTAAGTAATTTTAACCCATTTCAGTGTGCATGACTGGCACTCGCCAAAGCAATTAGGGAAAAAGCGGGCTAGTCCATAGACCTAGATGTCCACATATCCTGTTTTTACCATACAAGTCATTAGTTTTTTTGTCAAATGTGCGAGTAATATAATCAGTTAGTTATTTATAATGCAATTGAAGACGTTAGTTGAGGTACCAAGACACAACTTCAAGTGGGTAAATTAAGCAACCATAAAAGCATGACAATTTGTCAAACATTGTAAGAAATTTTTTTTCTTCCATAAATGTTGCTTCTATGGTTGCTTTTCTTGTCACAATCATTAACCCTTTAAGCCCTCACAATGCATTAAAGCATCATTTTACATCATTGAAAAAATACTTTATTTTCTCACAACTAAGGGTTTTAGAAGGCAAATTTAGATGAAACTGTTCTACAAATACATGTTAATTTTCTTCAATTTATCACCCACTTCCAGTCATCTTCATCCACTACAAGTCAAGAATTGCGACAGCAATTTGCGGCTTGTAGTGGATGAAGATGACAATGGTAAATTCAGGCTTGAAAGGGTTAAGATGTCTAGGGTGTACTAGGAGCTGTAAATTCCTCTTCTTCAGATCCGTGGATGATGGCTTGGAGTAAGTCTAGACGAATGAAATACTTCTTCAACACTAAGAATAGAACATCTCTTTTTCAAGCACAGCCAGACACAGTGGCTGCTTTCAAGTAAGATAAAACCCTGATTCTAATGTATAAAATCAATCCCTGCACTGAAAGAATTATAATGGCCGAAGACCCATAACATAGGTATTCACGTACTCAAATGAAGCTGAAAGAGCTAACTAAGACATTTATGATGACTTCAAATTGAAAAAACCCCATCGATCTCCATAGTTTATACAAGAATATGTGAGCGTTATAAGGGCTAGATAAGTGCCTGTGTCCTGTTATGTGTGCCCGCACTGTGACACATAATGTGTTCAGCATAGTTTATGTGTTATATTTCTTGACATCCACCCAATGACGACCAGTACCATCACATCATTTGATGTTAAATTCCCAATCAACAGTCATTGATTAGGATAAGTACCACACTTGGGCAGCAGGTTCTAATGTACTGTTCCTAATTAGTCCTTAACCCAGTGCTCCAGATAACATGCGTATATGCGTAAAATACGCATGTAAAAACAAAAAAACTCATTGATAGAAAATCTGAGGAGTATTATTACCCATTAAAATACCCATCAAAATAAAAAGAAACGGCAAAAATGAAACGATTTGTTGTATTTTGTACGTGTAAGAAAAAAAATGATCAATGAACATGATGAAGCTTTCATGTTGTTATGAAAAATACTCGTTGTATATTTTGTCATCATATTTCACTCCCCATCACCCATTTCAATGAAAACCAAAAAAATATCTGGAGCTCTGTTAACCCTTACAAATATTTTGTATAAACCTTGGAGACAAGGTTTTTTTTAATTTCAAATCATCATAAAAGTCTTAGTTAGCTCTTTCTAGCTCATTTGAATCCTGTGTTATGGGTCTACGACCATCAGAAATATTTTAATTCTTTCAGTGCGAGGACTGTCTTTATATGTCAGAATCTGACGTCTACAGACGTCAGATTCTGACATATAAAGACGTTCTTCCTACCTGTGTTATGGGTCTACGACCATCAGAAATATTTTAATTCTTTCAGTCCGTATTTATACATCAGAATCTGACGTCTACAGACGTCAGATTCTGATGTATAAATACGGTCCCCGCACTGAAAGGGTTAAAGTGGTTTGAGGGTTAATTAAAAATCCAGACTTTTATTAGAACAAAATCATATAGCAAGGGATAATTTTCACACTTTTTGTGTTTGTTTGTCACACAGGTGTTGTCAGAAGAGCCGGCTGTACTGGGAGTGGCAGATCGGGGTGAAAGTCCACGACGACCAGACCATCTCGCACAAGGATAAGCTGTCCAGAGACCAGGTGCTTCATGTCGTCAACCAAAAGATGCGCGAGATTACGTGACCACTCTCACACTCTTAATCACGCACAAACTGAACAGTGACATTCAGCACTAACCCCACAAAAAATGATACAATGACAATTTACTGGTTTAAAGTTGGTCAAGCATTACAGACGATGTACCACATTAAACCAGCATTTGATCAATGTATCGTTTGGCTGTGAATGTGTCTTTAATATACCCATCTGTGATTCTCCACGTTTAAATTAGAAAGAAAAAAGCTAGCTTTACAATGGAAACAGTTCAACTGCTCTATCGTAGAAGCTAGCCTATTCACAAACGTCCCAGGCTAGCTGCATAGAATGTAAGGCCACTGTATGTGTGAGGGATGCTCACCACGAATCTGGAAGAAGATAAAGAATCGTGCTATGCCATAGGATACCCTGCATGTATTTATCTATATTGATACCTGCTGCCGCCGACGGTATCCTAACCATAGAGCAAATGCGACTGGGCATAATTGCCGTAGACAGTGGACCAAACTGACATCTGATGGGCGTCATGTGCTTTCCGTGAGATCTATTCAGTGCTTTGCATGCTGGTGATATGTGATGACCTATGACAATTTCGAATCAAACGAATACAAAAAACACATCTTCACAAGGAATATTCATGTTACCATCAGCTCAACTCTGACATACCTATCCAGCACGAGTGGTTCAGCAGTACTAGCTTGATGTCGATCCTGTGACGCAGTCGGTGAACCAACAATAATAAACAATAGGTGAAAGTATCGTGTTTGTTGTGTAGCTACATGGGTCGTCAAAGGATTAATCTGAGTGACTGCATGGGTCGTCAATGGGTAATTAACCCTAAAGCGCTGAATTAATTTGTAAAAAAACATCGAACCAAAAGGGTTCTTCAATTTAAAATCATCATAAATGTCTTAGTTTGCTCTTTCCAATTTATTTGAATACCTATGTTATGGGTTTCCGGCCATTAGAAATATGTTGATTCTTACAGCGCGGGGATCGACTTTAGTCGTCAGAATCTGACGTCTACAGACGTCAGATTCTGTCGCCTAAAGTCGATCCCCGCACTGTAAGGGTTAAATTATAGATGACTATATGTGAATATAACTGAAGTAAAAGAATATTGTTTCATTCACTTTAAGTAATTGCAGGACAATTTAATCTTGAAATGATTGAAAAAATAACATTGCGATGTTGCACTGGGGTGCACTAGAAGTGCTGATTTTGTCCTTGCTTTTAAAAGCTTTTATTTGTGCCTTCAACCTGGGTTTTCTAAGAGTAAAACTATGTATGTAGAGAGCGTGTGGCTTATTTGCGTAAGCTCCCCATTGTAAATATATTTTAATTAGCTTCTGAGCTAGCAGCATATCCCTACTGTTCGAATGACGTAACTATACATTGATTGAATTTGATTGAATGTGAAGTACATATCCCAGATAAATACCTGTTGTAAGTTATAAACCCCACCGAACACAACACGCTGATCAAATGCTGGTTTGATGTTGGGCCACCATCGCAGATGGTGACGGTGGCCCAACATCAAACCAGCATTGGATCACGCCATGTGCTTTCCGTGGGATCCAATCAGTGTATAAGCGTAGGTTTATTTTCTTCCATTAGAACTCAACAATTGCAGAAGCAATCCCAGATTCAAATGGATGAAAGACTTCATAATCAGAATGTATCATTTCAGCAGTTTATCATTTACACACTCCTTTGATATATATATACAACTCCTGACATACTATGAACCCAGTCACTTTAAGACAGAAGTACATATTTCCAAATAAATTGAAATAATGACGCTTTGTTTTTGTATTAAATAAAATTATGTAATTTGTGTATTACGTGTACACGTAATGGTCATATTTGAAATGTCATCTTAGCATAGCCAAGTTTGATTTGACATAGAGTACTGTAAATCTGGTAATTTTCGCATGTTAAAATTTTTGCGAATTCTCGATTTGGGAACTTTTCTCGAAGTCTAGAATTTGGGAATTTTCATTATTCTTTAGTAGCACTATCAAAATAATCATTTTCACGAGATTCTTGAATTCACGAGTTTGGCCTCCTCGCGAAAATTAAATTCTCGCGAATATTACCAGATCTACAGTATACAACAGTGATAGGCCATGCATATGTGTTATTATCCAATTTAAAAATCTGAAGACTAATGTCATCTTAACCTTCTCTCATACCCATTAGAAGCTTCTTAACTTTTCTAATAAAAAATATCTAAAGTTAACATAATCTTAAGATATTAGTAGGCTGGCGCCAGGCATTTAGGAATGTATCTGTAATAGTGACAATTTTGATAAAGTTCACTCAGTCCGTTTTGTTATAAATCAAGCCAATCACGACACCTGGCACCGGATATTATCCTGGGGCTCGTTTCACAAAGAAAATCTTAATTTTGACCTAGTTTAGGTCATTTATCATTAAAAAGTTAAGATGATCTTAACTTCTTAACGACAAAAGACCTAAAATTGGTCAAAGTTAAGATAACATTTTCTTTGTGAAACGAGCCCCAGGCTTGATTTTCAAGTACACTCAGCAAACATGATACGTTGACCTGACGTTGGTTCAATGTTGGCCCACCGTCTACGACGTCAGGGCAACATTGTGCCAACATTTGGCCAACGTAGCGTGTTTTTTTGGGCAGTACCTTGAACGTGTATGTCGTGCATACGTCATGTTATCACCGCAAACTGGAGATACTCCAGCCCATGTTGGTTAGCCGTGTCATGCTCGGTGTCAATATATTGTTTGTTCTCAGGGTTTGTATTCTTTGATATAACTATTTGTTATAATATCCAGTGGAGCTCTAATTGTTACCCTTTACCCTCCTGAATTATCATGATTGATTTTAATTCATTTCAACCCCCAAAAGACGAAAAATATTTCTTCTTTTTTAAATATATTTTCCAAAATTGAATTATTCTATTGCCAGAGCAACTATACCACTGAATATTTCAGTACAGTAGAACCTGTTATGACCAGCCACCCTTGTGACACAAGAAAGGTGGCATTTTAAGGCAGCTGGTGGCTCATAATGTTCATTTGTATGGGAAACTCAATTTTTGGGAATGGCTCAGTGCCCTCCCATAGGAGGTCGGCTGCTCATAAGAGTGGCTTCTCATAGCAGGTGCTACTGTAAACTCAAATATAACAGTATTTCCAATGTTATTTATCTGGTTTGAAACTAGAGATTAACGTACATGTAACGTTGAACTATCTGCACATTTAAAGTAACCAGACTTTTCCTCTACTGTTTTTGAAGCTTAACTACTGAAAAGTACTTATGTATAAGCTTGTATCCAAAAAACAAAAGGTTGATGAACGGTACAACTACCGGTAGCTGTTATATGTCTAAACACTAAAATAATTCCCAGAAAAAAAACATTTTAGAGTGCATTCTATTTGTTCTGTTCATGTCTTATGTTTTCACATCTTTTCTCATGAAATGTATTGAAAGACACGTCTACATATACATCTGATGTGATGTTAGCCACACTGTTTAATTGTCATTCATGTTAGAAGGTATGTGTTGTGGTGATCAACATAGCTTTGTGGGCATTTGTGATCCTCACATTAAAAATAAAACAATGAATCAGATTATTATTCATAACAACATCAACGTGCTGTATTATTTTCATTCTGCTGCCCACTATTTCGCGTCGTTTGTGTGATATGTATTTCTATTTGAGTCTCCACCCACTATGTGCTGGAGACTTATTGTTTCAGTGTTGTCTGTTGTTGTTATTATTATTATTCAACAATTCGATGACGTAAATGTTCTCCAGTCGCCAATATTCATCCGATCTTCACAATTTTTCTGAACACCCTCTGAGGGATTACCCTTGTTGAGTTCGAAAATCAATTAATTTGCATTTCCAAGATGGCAGCAGTGGCTCTTTCTTACATATCAACATAAACACTCTTCAATTGCCAATATTAATCCGATCTTCACAGCTTTATTTCTAAACACCCTCTCATAGATTACCCTAGTTGAATTCGACAAAGTCTTGGATCGGATTTCCTCCAATTTTAATCCCCAATGCCATACCATGGTATCTGCCATCAGTCAATGATTTTGAAGTCCCAATTTCATTTTTGCCATGTATTTCCCCCCGATCATATTGCCAACATGCCTTATTTTACCTTCGGCACACATCATTACACTTAATAACACTCGTGTGTTATCAGTGATCCCCAACCGTGCTCTAGGTAATTGCACACAAACTGCAATGGGCATAAAGGGGGATAATTATAAGTGATATAATGAAATAATAACTCATCAGACACGATACATAGATCCATTGTTAGTACAATGCTGGGCCAGCGTTGCAAAGACTAGTTGAACGACTCTTCTCTGCTGGGAGTATTGTTTAAGGAACTACCTGTAAATTTTATCTAAACCTAAGCTCACTTTTGAATTCTTTATCGACAAGTTCTTTGTGGAATAATATTTAAAACAATATTATTTGACACAGATATTTAGTGCAGGCGCTCGATCAATTTAAACCGCCATTTTTTTGCTTTTCACTCACAATGGAGTTGAAATAAACGAAGTGAAAATATAATGTCAAACCTAGAGTAGATTATTAATGTCAATTATCAATATTTTATTATAGGCCTATTATGAGATTTACATGTGTTTTTATTATTATAATCGGAAATCGCTGAATATGTATAATAAGAAATAATGTTATCTAGCTCACTTAGGCCTATATCAACAGGCCTAAGTCGCCTCCCATATATGCCACGCCGCCAGATTGCAAAATGAGTCCCAATGTTGGCGGCGTTATATCGAGGTAGTACTGTACTTGCAGTTAAACCTGTTGGTAAAAACGTAACCACTGGTAGCAAATAAGGTTAATCAAGTATGCTTAAAAGCTACAATCAAAGGTTTTTCACAAAATTGATTCTAACATTACAACTGAATAACCCGATTTAAAACAATATTAGCCATTTCACCACCATGGAATTTGTATGATCTTAATTGAAACTCAAGGGTGTTGATATAATCATAAGAATTATCAGACCACATGTAAGTCAGATATTATACGCCTAAACCACCAGACTGTAAACATTCACGGCTTATCATTGCAGCACACCTGCCCATTTGTTTACGCTCTTATAGATGCATAACCTCCCTTTTTATGCATGTCCTCAATAGGAAACCGAGCACTATCATGACTTATGGCGATCTGTACATCATGACTACATACTACGCCCCACAACTTCTCATAACGTTATCAGTGTTGATGAACAGCTGGGAAATCTGGCGATGATGGTGTAGTTGGAATTTTGATGAGGGGGGACGCTTTCAAACATTTTCGACCATTTTTTTCGCAACAAAAATATTTACTGAAATACATCAAGAATGCAGCTGTAGATGTCATATATAATAACAGGTCTGGATTTAGAATATATGGACATTGTTCGTCCAATATTTGCATCATGTACTAATGCCAGCTTGTATGCTATTTGTTGGAATTATCAATTTATATCAATTTATTTGCATACATTCACCTATCATTTGTAGACCTACCGATGACACATCCTGAATTATAACACTTAGGTCAATTGTACAAGTTATCGTTTTTTATTCCTCTGCAAAAGCAAAAACCCTGTTCAAACCGGGAACTGTCCAAACCGGAATAAAACTTTGTCCCCAATGCATTCCGAGATGGACAGGTTTTACTGTATATACGTTTATAGCATTAATGTTTAATATACCAACCGATGCTTAAAATAATTACTTGGTTGATAAACAATATCATAGGTACATGATCGAGGCACATTTGTTCATTCTGATATTGATTTTATGAGCCATTGTGTCCCAAACGTAGCCTACCACGTGGAAATATAAGGTTAAAAATGGCCCCATGAACTTTCACATTTTCACTACACGTTTGCATGGTAAATATTTCATTACTCATTGGTAAGGGAGACTAATTGGGTGGGTGTCAGTCATAAAGTACTTCTTTTTGTGGCTGAAAAACAACCGTTGTGGAAATCACTTATATGATGCCAATTTAGTTTCCTGTTATCCATAGAAAAAGGCAAGACGATACACCATGCACGTGTTGAACGTGCATGGTGTATCGTCTTGCCTTTTTTTATCCTGCCCTTGTGTTCACTGCGTCCCGGTTTCCCTTTTTCATAAAGTAGGCCTACATGGAACAGTACAAATTATTGTTGGATGCTTGGATAATGCGAACAATGTAGGCCTACTGTTTATAAATATGAAATGCAACAATGTGTATTTTAATAAAGATAGTTTTGATGTCTCGCGGGAGTGCACCTTGACAAACAAAATCAAGATTTTACGGGGGAGGGGTGTGGGAGGGATGCTGTATAATTAAATGTTATGCTGATGATTGCAGAGTTGACCAGGATAAATGTCACTGTCAAATAAACAGCTACAGTATACTACGTGCTGTGAGCAATAATTTGCTAGACTCTGGCCAAGTTTGGTCATGCCCTGTCAAATATTAACTTAAGATAATATTTAAGATCCAAATTAGTGAGTGTAATAGCGTTTGTACGCGTAAGACTGCGTTATCGTATAATCAGATCATGTGGTAATATTGTAATGCTCATAATCTACAGCACATGCCCGCTATTCTGACAGCGTGTGACCTAAATCCTAGCTATGCCATTGGTCGAGATGGCCATAGCGACCAATGACTTAACTCTACTTACCGCGGATCAGTCGCTTTGAAAATCAGCAGGTCGGAAGGCATTGGAGACGAGGGCTGGTTGAAAATTATGAGCTTGAAAACTCCGGCCCGTCACTATAATAATCAACGCATGCATCTGGAAAACTATAGAGGCCTATTTTGAGTTGGTACATGGGTACTGTACTCAAAGAACGATGTAATTGTACAAACATTTTGCATAAGTGGTATTCCTTTTTAACTATTATAAATAATGAATTATTGAAAAAAAAATCTTAATATGTGGAAAATATATAGAATATTTACATAATTCATAATATTGAATAACTTCATAAAGTTGATTAACTTTTATATAAATTCTACTTTATATTCGCGACAAGTTGTTCCTTTATGAGTTTTATCAGATAAAGATGAGCTGCTGGTACATGGAGTGTTAGCTTGAAATAATAATTATCTTTCACCCCATACCCCACGTTGGTCTACTGTTGGCCCACCGTCTACGACGTTGGCCAAACAGTAAACCAACGTTGGCCCAACGTTTCATTATGCTGGGTAGTCACGCCAGTTCACGGTAGGAACATTCTTTTATTTTGGTAACAGAGTTGACAAAATGTATGATGATGCGACAAAACGTACTTTAGCTATGAAATATTTATTTTCTATTTATTATATGGGGTGAAAGATAATTATTATTTCAAGTTTAATAAAAATGATCATGTTGACAATTATCAAAAATATAATAAATTTAGGTGAAAATTAATCGACCTTAATTTGAGAATAACCATTAGGCTTATATATGCAATTAGGCCTATCCTTAGGCCTAATACTAGGCCAGTAGACTCACTAAATGGATAACGTTTTGTGCTAGTCGATAGATTGGTTGATATTAATTAGTTGATTATTACATCATGTGGGCTTCGGACCCGCTGTATGGCCAGGGTTGAATATATAGGTTAACATGTCTGGCAGTCTGCGTACACATAGGTACTGGTAGGCCATTATATTTCTGATAACACGGTGCTGTTCCCATCATGTGGAATCTTATACTTCCCTTCGCCTTGCTGGTGGTCGTCTACTTTACAGTGGAGGGGATCCATCTGAAGGGGATATCTAAGCCTTCATTGAGATCAGGAATGTTGAAGTGTTTCCCTATTCTCTACCTGATTGTTCTGTGTTATTGCGCCCAGGACACGGATTCACTTCGCAGCTGGGTCCTCATGGGCCTTGTAGCATCCATGGCAGGAGATTTATGCCTCAACTGGTTCAAAACTTTGTTTCTACCCGGAGTCTTCTTTTTTACGCTGGCACACGTGTTTTATATACAAGGATTCGGATTTACACCTTTCGGACAAAATATTGCGTTGTTATTTGGAGTATTTGCGCTGATAGTGGCTGCTGTTATATTGATGAACTCTAAACACATGGCAACTGGACTTGCTTCTGCTGGCTACGTTTTTATTATATGCACCATGGGTTGGAGATCAGTGGTTTTCTATCAAACACAGCAAACTACGGCAAGTTTCGCAGGCGCAGCTGGTGCGATTACCTTTATATTGTCTGACAGTCTAATTGCAATCAATACGAATCCTAGCACAAGAATGAGCCATGGCGAGCTGTATATCATGACTACATACTACGTAGCACAACTTCTGATAACGGTATCCGTCTTGATGACCACCTGAGAGAGGATTTGATAGAGGGTCATTCTTTCAAAACTGATTAGTCACAACAGGAAAAATAATATAGTGTCTCAAAATATATCATATGTGGAGCTACAGATTCCACTTAAAAGGAAGGGGTGGCCCATATATATACATATGTGGCCTGCATAACTAAAATGAAGGATCAATTGTGAATTGTCAGATCTACCCTTTACAATTAGCCCGATCCATTAGAAATTGCCATCGGGAGTCGAAACAATATGCCCTACTGTTATCGAAATCACTTTAAAGGTTCTTTTTAGTGCAGAGTGAGCCTACTGTACTCTGTATTAACCCTTTCAACCCTGAATTTACCATTGTCATCTGCTGCCGCAATTCTCGACTTGTAGTGGATGAAGATGATTTGATGTGGGTGAAAAATTACCGAAAATTACCATGTATTGGTAAACCAGTTTCATGGAAATATTTCTTCTAAAACTCTTAGTTGTGGGAAAATTAAATCTGTTTTCAGGGATGTAATATGATGCTTTAATGCAGCGTGGGGGGTTAAAGGGTTAAACACACCCAGTCTGTTGATAGTTCGGAGCAACCATGGGATTCGAGCTCAGCCACAGCCAAATTAGGCCTCAGAATTCTAATGAATGGCATTCGGCCCAACCCTTTTCATGCCTGTCGGAGACTGTACGGTATCTACGGCGAGTTTCAGTATTCGCCAGGAATTGCTACAGTGCCACCACACACAGGTTTGAGTTATGGCGGCCAATTATTTTTTTCCTGTATGGCCTGTAGTGTTTTTTCTTAAATATTCAATATTTAATAATGATTTATATTAGGCATATTACCGTTTTTTAGGCCTACTACAACTAATCATAATCGGCATAAAAAGGTTAAAGGGACTGGCTAAAATCCTCATAAAATCAGTGATTTTATTTCGGCTTTTTAATATGACCATATGATGTAAACATGTCCATAGACTAAAACTGCATGAGTTTTTTTAATTTGTGAAAATTGAATATTATTTTTCATCGAGGCGAAACGATTCCTCAACATGCATGATCCACCACTCAGGTTATAATTTCTTTTCAATGGATGGACCATCTATGAATGACGTATCGCAGAGCTTGTGATTCAACCACCCCCAAAACCGCATATTACTGACTTTCGCAAGATATTGAAGCTGCATCGGGTTTAGCCTACTCTACATATTAATTTATATTATCCTGTACAACGACTGCTACATGTATTAAGACCTGTCGGGCATCATCATAACTAACGACCATTTCTAATTACCATTGGATTTGTGAAAATCGATACCATCGATTTAAAGGACTTCATATGGCCTTTAGAATACGACCTTCTATGTCGAAATGAATGAATAAGCAAATCACAATATATTGATAATATAATAAAATAACTAGAGATGTGGCACTCGTATGCCAAACATTTTATTTGACGCAATATTACTTAACCAATTAAAACAAAAATAGCTTTTCCCGAAAATCATTGAACCATTTTTATTTTTCGCAGCCAGGCAGGTAAATGTTTTCATACCAAATTATGAGTGATTCGAACTAGCTAGCGATAATGGGATAACACATTAAACGCCTCGACAAATTTTAAATGGCCACCATTTTAACGAAAATCACTAAACTGTGACCACAACCTTTTCATTTTCTTTGTCATGTAGGTAAGTGCCTACATACAAAATAGCTAGTGATACGGAACGCCTGTCATATATTGCGTCCACTAGAGGTTGCTATTTGATTATTTCGTCATGGAGGGTATCCTATAACCTGAATTTAACGCAACGATAGATTATCTGTACAAATTTATTTACATCATATATACAAAAAAGACAACTTACACATCACCATCGCCGTCCATCTTATATTTTTTTGACGTTGGCACATTGTCTGTAACGCTGGCCCAATTTCAAAACCAGCATTGTTTGGACACTATGTTAGCTGGGTATAGATTAAAGAAATAATACGGTTCATGATGATAAACAGCATATAATGAAAACTGCATAGTGCCTAATAATAAAACTTGGCGAAGAATTAAGTAGACGTAATCAATGAAAAAAATATCTCATGATGATCATAAGAATTTTTTTGAGAGTTGTATTATTTTATAAAGTAAGTACACTAATACAGACAGTTTTACTCAACAGAAAAGTCTCCTTAAACATTGAAAAAATGAGTAAATATGACTTCAGCATATCATTGTAAACTTGAATCCGCATACAAAACTACTATTGTAAACAGGTACATGTCAACTGTGTTATCGTTTTTTGTTTTTGTGTTTCTTTGCTTTATGTTTCTTATGCTGAGAGCTCTTCTCCCCGGTTTTGTGATCCGGTGTAGTTTTTGGTGTGGAGGTTGTGTGTTCTGAGTCCAGACGTATATGTTTATTTAATGGCTCCGATTGCGCTACACCTAAAACATAAAACAATGTTTTTTAAAAATATGTTCAGGTATGAAATACAAAATAAGGTGATATTTACATTGAAAATATAGCAAAACCAGGTTTGGTTTAAATCGCCTGATTTGTTAAAAATACTGAGCCTATTCGGAGGCAAGTAAGGAGCATTGCTCTCCAGTAAGAGGTGACCACTGTCCAATTTCTGAATAACCAGATCAGCCTCGGGGTGGCGGTCTTCACGAAGAATGGTGGCCGTAAAGCCAAATACCATATTCCAGAATGTTTTCTGCCACTCCTCAAACTCCTGTAAGTCTCCGGAGAAGCTGTGGCGGTGGACAGGGTGTCCCTCATCCAGGATACCTCTCATTATCCTGAGGCAATCCCTGCTGGCCTGGCCGTCACCAGCATCCCGGCAGTAGATGACTACTGGGAGCCTCCGCTCCTTAGCAATCTTCAATGCTGATGCTAGGCCTTCAGCACTAGAGACTCCATTGAGGTAGTCAAGGCCCACCTCTCCCATTGCCACCACACCCTGCCGCTCACACAGTCCCCTGAGCCGCTCTAGATTCACCTCTGTGTGCTGGTGTTCTCGCTCAGGATGGAGACCATATGCCACCTTGACACGGGTGTCACTAGTCAGCTCCTGATGATCACACTCAGTCGGTCATCCTTCTGGGAAGCAGAAAATGGCAACCCCGGCAGTCAGTTCAAAGGGACGTTTTGCCACACTGTCTAAAATGGCAGACAATCGCTTCGGGACACTCAACTGATCTGCTAGTTTGTCCAGGTGTAGATGGCTATCAACCACCTCTGGATTTTCTGGAACATCGGACAAGGGGACGTATCCCAAACTATCCACCAGATGAGGAGTACGCCGCACTTGTCTCTCGTCTGCGGAGGATAGCTGCCCCATGAGAGCAGCCACCAGCCTCCAGTAAATGAGGCCAGGAGTGCCGTTTAATGGCTTGACACATACTGGGTACTCATGAATCATGAGATGATGGTGCTCACCAAAAATCTGTATCAGACACTGATCTGCTTCAGTGACATCAAAAGAGTCAGGGGTTGGAGGTGGGGGTTTAGGTGGATATACATGTAAAGAGCATAAAGATCTCGCAGTCCCATATGTTTGGCGATAAGCCGTAAGATCCCACCCACCATTGAAATACAGGCTTTGATATCCTCACGCCCCTCCCCATTAAACTCCATGTGCCCTACAGTATCAGTCAAATGGCGCTCTAGTTTAGCAGCCGTGTTGAACTGTTTCTTACAAGTCCAACATGCTGTGTAAGGTTCCCAGAACCAGGGAACGAGCTGCTCCCGCACATGGCGCCTAAGGCGAGCCAGTCTTCTTACACATGTAGGACATGTGGTGAGCGAGGATACCCCCTTTCCCCTGTTCTCTTCATTGTAATCTTTCCCAGTAGAACTCAAGTCTAAAACATATTTCAGGCAACTATGCGTGAAAAGTATACATTTATCAAAATTTACAGATGGAGCTACTTTACACAATAAGAGGCCAAATGCCACTATAATCCCCCACCCCGCACTTGTGATAAGGGTGCATCCTTCCCTGACCTCACAATTTGTTTAACAGTAATGGTCTAGCTTTCTAGCACAGTTTGCCATATATTACACATATTAAAGTCAATAATGGTCGCAAGTCGGCCATTTGTAATTTAATTTCTCTCAGGGTGTATTCTTCTATGAAGTCTCGTATTTTGTTTAATAGTAGCGATCTACATGATTGAGTGCATTTTGAAGTCAATAATGGCCAAGTCTGTCTTTTGCGAATCTGACAATTTTCAGGATATTATACCTGCTTAAAACTGCACATTTCCCTTATATTAATGGTCCAGCTATATGACACTGTTTGTCAAATATCAGGCATTTGAAGTAAATAATGGCTGAAAGTTTTAATTTTATCAAGCTTTCCAAAGTTTTCAAAATATTACACATATTAATACACATACCGTAATCAAGAAAATAATGGCTGCAAATCGGCCATTTTCAATTTTATCGAGTTGCAAGTTTTCAGATCATGTCCCTCTCTAAAACTGCACATTTTGTTTTATAGGAATGGTCTAGCTATGTGGCACGGCTTGTCAAATATCAGGCATATTAAAGGGCCATGGCAAAACTTCACACACTTAAAAAACAATAGGCCAGCCAGACACCATAATCCCCACCCCTCATGCGTGATATCAATCTACAACAGTTTGCTATTAAAGTCAATGATAGTTGCAAGTCGGCCATTTTGAATTTGATCAAGTTGTCAGTGTAAACCCGGGTAATTTATGGTGACAATTAACAACTAGGACTTGATTGGTGCAGTGGGTCATAGTAAGATGCAGGATAGTACTTAACAAATATCCACGAGAGCAAACTATGATGTTAGCAGATGATGATGACATGTAATACAATTCTGGTAACAAGCTAGTGTGAGGCCAATTGCAGTAAAAATATGATGAATGTAGCCTCCACAGGTGGTCCGGTGTGTGGAGACAATAGGGCAGATGTATCAAACCTAAGGAATGAGCTCATACGAAAATTGTTTTGACCTTTGCCTGATGCGTACGAGAATGAAAAAATCTCTTTGATTATCCGCATATGACTCGCTCTTTAACATGCATAGGCAGCCAACAAGCGCTTGGATCCACTTGTTCAATCATCGTCAATTCTCATAAATCTAGCAAGCTTGTTGGATATATGCAAATGAGAATCCTTGATAAAACTGTCCCAGATAGGACAAAAAGTGGCAATTGGAACTCACAATGCAGGCTCTGGCTGATTGGTTATCAAAGGAGTGTACGGGGGTGACTGAATAAATGAGGAAGCTGTCGCGGCAGAATAAACAGATGTGAATGCAGAGCTCTGCGACAACAAGTAATACAACCTTCAACAGGGGTAGAAGACGGGGCAGAATGGGAACTGATCACGGTCCAGATAATGGAATCTTGGAGAGACACCTGAAAGAGCAGTCACTGCAGTAGTGATCAATATAAACCACCAGGATCATACGAATCAGTAAACTATATATACGCAGCAGGTTAACGTTTAATTTTGTGAGAACAAATTCTTATTCACCTGTTTCTTTGCCATGTGATGGTGAATCTGTCTGCTTGTGAGCTTTGGCCCAAAGTGCATTACGGACAAACTTTTTAGCCACAGGTACATTAACAACAGGAGCCTTCGCTTTATCCTGTATCTCTTTAACTCTAGTCATATAACCTCGAATTCGATCCTACAACAAAAGCGAATAGATATCACTAAACACACACACAAACGACATATATCAAAGTGGCTGTAATGTAATAATTCATACAAACTCTTTGATTACACAATGAGGATATGATCAGAGCCTCTGTGTATTTTGTCTCATCCTTTGCGAAAAATAGTTTTGAAAATAAAATTTTGTCAAAAAATAACAAATTAGAATACTAATTATAAATAACTAAATCATAGTATTTTTTTGAAAAATGTTATTCATGATTCCAAGATTCCATGAAATACCTAAAATTGTACTAACTTTGGAACTAATTTTTAAACTATGACATTTTGACTTGCAAGCCCTACACTACTATTATATAATAAGGTAATTGAGATAATCCTTTATATTAGACCAAATAAAAAACCTTTGTTTCGGATTACCTGACCAACCTAATTGAACCCCTCCCACCCTAAAGTTTATATGGTAATTTCTAAAAAAAACCTTTTTCTATAATTTGGCATCTTTTTAAAAGTGAAATTGAAAGATTTTTTTCCCCTATCTACCCTATTTTGGCAGGCCATGTCACCGAAATCTAAACAAGAGCGCTGACGCTAACGATATCCCCCGCCATTAAAGTAAAAAATGGCCTAAAAGTCAAAGGTTAGAAAATAGGTTAAAGGTCACAACCCCCCCAAAAGGCACATCTACACCCCCTAAGGGATGTGTGTGGCAATCTGAATCCAGCAAACGCTTTCTGAGTTATCATCCGGAAAATAAACTTATCTTCTGCAATCAATTAAAGTCAATAATGGCCTCAAAATCAAACGTAAAAAATTAGGTCAAAGGTCACAACCCCCAAAAGGCACATCTACACCCCCTGAGGGATATGTGTATGCAATATGAAAACAATCAAGCAAATGCTTTCTGAGATATCATCCGGAAAATAAACTTATCATCTGCCATCAATTAAAGTCAACAATGGCCTCAAAATTGAAGGTCAACAATTAGGTCAAAGGTCAGAACCCCCAAAAGGCACATCTACACCCCCTGAGGGATATGTGTGCACAGTATGAAAACAATCCAGGAAACGCTTTGCGAGATATCGTTCGGAAACTGAACTTATTATCCGCAATCAATTAAAGTCGATAATCGCCTCAAAATCAAAGGTAAAAAACTAGGTCAAAGGTCATAACCTCCAAAAGGCACATCTACACCCCCTAATGGATGTCTGTATGCAATATGAAAGCAATCCGGCTAACGGTTTCAGAGATATCGTCCGGAAACGAAACACTACGGCCGCACGGCCAGACATGGTGATGACAATATCCCCCGCCCCTACTTCCTGGGCGGGGGATAAAAAAAATTACCTACCCACCCTGTCTGGGAAGTGTAATCAGAAACCGAGGTATTTTTTTAATTTACCAAACGTATTAAGAGTGCTCCAGATGATCTTCTAGTTATACTGATTATTCACTCTGTTATTTTGGAATCAATGCTGAAATGAATTTTACTATGAGTGCACTGATCCATAATATACATAGTGCTCTAATTGGATCACATGTATGACTAACTTGCTAAGTACAATTATAATAAATCTGATGCTATGACACAGCTCACAGTGAGCTTACAATCATTAAAATCATAAATCTAAATGTATTGGAAGCTTATGTAACAGTGAAGGATTTAAAGCCGTCCCGCCGATCCCAGACCGATAATTTGTATCCAGTGTCGGTAATTGACACCCTAGCAACGGTCCGGCGGGACGGTGATCGTCCAGAAATGAAAAAAAGCCTAAATGTGTATTTCTCTAATTTCAGTCTGAAATTACCTCAGAATGCACTCAAACAACACTAATTTTTTCCAAAATTTTTTTGGGGTCTGTGATTTTGTCTCAGGGTCGGTGAATCATAAATATCAGTTACCCGGATGGCCAGAGAACATTTGACCTTAAATCCTTCACTGTGTAATGAAAATGTTTAGGAAGCTTATTTAACGAAAATGTGAGCCTGGTGAATCAGACGAAAAGCTACGATCAACAAAAAAGACAACACAGAAGACATGATGTGACAAAGGTATGCGGGACAACATAAAAGCATGAAAAACACGAACATGTGATCGCATACAAATTTGTAATGTTATGCAACAAAAATAGTCATGTTATGATGTTTGTGTGAATCCATCCAGTGTGTACTTGTACCCTCTGTACCAACAAAGAGTTTATTACTGCATTCCTTCAAATCTGATGCATAGTTATCAGGTTATGCAAATATGCACCTTATCTGGATCACTCATGCTAATCGGTGAATTATAGAGGTGAAATTATCTCACAGAATAATATATTCCTCTAATTTATACTCACAATTTCATGTTTCACTGGATTTTCTTTTGGGTTGATGCCCTGGGTATTCAAATACACTGCAAAACAAACCAATGAATTAACCCTTTGATTTGTGAATTTGTTTAACCCTTTAACTGCCGGTGTCGCATATATTCGGGTTTTCATTTTTTATCAGCACATCAAGTACCACATTTTAAATATGTTAAAGATAAAATGTGACATCAATCAGCAAGATTTGAAAACAGTTGACTTCCATTTTGTCAAATCTAAATATACAAAGCACAAAACATTTATTTGAAAAAACTAATTTTTATTTGAAGCGTTAAAGTCTGGTAAAAATAAGTTAACAATATCGTTTTATTTGATATCAACACCTGCGCTTAATAAACTAAAGTCAATATATAAAAAACCTGTTTGAATGGATTAAAAAATGCCACTGAGCTGAAAGGGTTATAAACTTCTCAAACCATAGTTAACCTTTCTGGTTGAAGATGGATTAGTAATGCATCAACAGGGAGAAACTTGATCAGTATCGCGTAGCAAAATGCTACGCAATTCTGCCCATTTTCTAACCAAATTTGTTAGTGATTAGCAAAATATTTATACATCAATGATAAGGATGTCTAGCAAGTCACAACTTGGAAAAAAAATTGCTAATCAATAATTTACAAACAATTTTTAACCTGATTAACACCATCACGTGAACTTCATATTCATGAGTATTCAGTAGTAGATCCACCAACATCTAAATGATAATTATTGAGAAATACTTACTCCAAAAAAGAGAATTTATGGTGTATGCTCCAATTAGCTCCAGTTTGGCCTTATCAAGAGGTGGCAACTAGAAAACAAAAAAATAATCATTTTATTAAACATAATTCCATGACGAATCTTCTATGAGACAAGGTTCAAACTACATGCTCGCCTGTTCACTCGAGGCTTTTTAACTGCCTACTGATCCTACTGGCGAGTGCTAGTATTTGCTATAGTTCGGACCCCCCTCTCAGCACCACAGCGGGGGATATCCCCCACCTGTTGGCAAAGAAAATGAGAATATATTGCAGATTTTGCTGGTCTTTCAGTTAAAATAGGCCATTTTAGGCATTCAAATTTAAAACTCTTGATTTTTTTTCCTCCTAGGGGAGGACCCCCACCTCTTTTAGACCCCCCCTTTCAAACATTCCTGGCGAAAACCCTGAATGTTGTCCCAACGTCTTCGATGCTGGCCCGAAATTGAAACAACATTCCGTGATTGTCAAGTGTTTGCTGGGCGGGCTTGAGTGGAAGGTCAGCTGTGCTGTGTGGTCAGAGGTGCCAACCTTAGATCATGAAAAAAAAGAAGACATATTGGAGGGTCGAAAAAATCACAGATGCACCCCGCACCCTACCCACGCATACAAGAATCCCTCCCCCCCCCCCAGGAAATGTTAAAAAGATGTAATGTATATTACTGCATTCTAAAGAGTTTTGTGGACATTTCAGTCTTTGATTGACAAGACTTTGAAAAAGACGAGACTGGAAACGGACAACCAAGCCCTACATTGCGGGTTGTCCGCTAAATTTTGTAGTTGTCCTGATAAAAAGAACCAGCTTCAGGAAATATGTAGTGGGCAAAGAGGCCATGACTGTCACAGTGTTTGAAATTAGCTTTTACACTGGCCACTTGAGTCTGCCTGTTCTAATGCTCACTGCTCCCGAAAAATAATCACTCACCCGATGTAAAATACAATTTATATGAATGCAGTGACACACTAACTGATAACAAAAACCCTGCGGTTCTGAACATTATTGAGAATTTTATTATGTAGCCAGATAATGAGTGATCAAGTTATCATGGTTATCATCTAACTACAGATATATTTCATCAATTGACCTATAATATTTCTGGAACAGCAGTCTGAACTGGATAGCATACACCAGAAACAGGTAGGCCTACAACTCTTTAACATGAGATATGAAGGTCCAAATAATTATTTTCCTGAAAATTAAATGACTTGCTTATTTGGCTAAAAAACTTTCATGAACTATTGAACTTTTGTGAATTAATATACAGAAATAGGCCTACATCCGTATGTTTTCATGCATTTTGATTACTTTAATCTTTAATATTTGAGCTCCGCAGTCCTCCTCATGGAGTATCAGGCAATGGGACGGTGCTGAGCGGCCGACCAGACTAATCGCTCAGTTGGCTCTTGAATGCTGCTATTAATCTGGATTCAATAGCAGCTGGTGGAAGATGATTCCAATCGGGTATGGTTTTGTACAGACAATTTTTTTTTGTCCCAGCGGACCTGCCCAGCGTGGTGTTAGCTCTAATATGTTTGAATGATTTTTTATGTCCACCACAAGTTCTTTCGTCTGCTGGAGTTAAAAGGTCACTGGCAGGTACAGCGATTAATCCGCTTAAAATTTTGTACAGGCTTGTCAGCCTGAAGTTCTTTCTTACCATCTTACAGTTGAATAATAAAAATCTTGTACGTTGCCTACTATTATAATATTGCCCTCCACCGTCGGACAGACTATAAGTAGGTGGATTCAAACAGTCATTATGATGGGTTTTTTTGTGTTTTTTCAGGATTTATGTGAATTTGTGATACACTGCAATAAAAGATATATTTTTCTCTGTTTGTTTGTTCTTCTTGCTCACTATTACTGGTAGAAATGAAGCCATCATTGTGGAATAAAAAAGTAATTTGCTTTGAATGGCATTTTTATCACCTATTCTGGGGGTTCCCATCATTAGATTTCTCGCAATTATGAAAAATGGTGCCAGCTCTCGCCTTTATTTCCATAATTTTTGCAACAAGTGCTTGAAGAGGTAAGTGGAACAGGCATGCTGTTGTCCCTTCTGATAATTTTGTTACTCAGGTGCCATTTTTAAATTTTTGTAAAAAAATGCAAAAATGCCCTATGAGAAAGTTCTGGAGGACATCATTAAGACCGGTTGGACAGAACAATGTGGGCATCTCGAAGAATTGAGATGCCTGGGGAAGGCTGCACTGGTTTGCCCATGGTAAAACCTGAGTGAAGTTATGTTTGCCTACCCTGCACTTCTTCATGGGGCGCACCGAGGGTAAAAATGGAAGTTTCATGGCTATAAGGATGAGAATCCATCAAAATTGTTATTCTTCCATGACCCCCTCGTGGTCTAGAAAAAAAAAAAAAACTGGGGCCGGGGTCTATGCCCAAATATTTCTGATTGTTATGTGATATATTTGCTCTGTTACAGTATTGCGGGGCACTCATTGGGTGTCCTGATGTATCTTAAAACCTGATATATACAGATACAACATCTCTGTAGTTTTATTCAGCTGCTTCAAAAAGTTCAAATGTCTGGGTGATGTTTTGGCTTCTGTATCCCTGCCGGAATTTGCAAAATTAAGGTCACAGCTTTTGGATGTTTTTATCATTAGCTCAGATTTTGATCTGGCACAGCATTTTTCTTGCTCAGTGAAAACTGTGGAATGTGATCAAATATTTATTCTAGCATGTCAGCAGTTACGAAAAAAGGCTCAGCATGATTTCATTGGACAATTTTTCAATTTATTGAATCTACCTACTATAAACAAATAGACTGGCACATTTCCATTTTGTTTTTCAAGGGGTTCTCTAGAAATATACTTATGAAGCCATCATTCATTGTACAATTTTGAACTTTGAACTTTGAAAACATATCCAGCAGCACCTCCTATTTGGAGTATCAGGCTGGAGGGGGGAAAGGGCTGGTGGATTTAGTCAACCAGTTGACTCTTGAACGCTGCCACAGTTTTTGATTCTATGGCAGCTGCCGGAAGAGAATTCCAATCAGGGATAGTTCGATGCCAAAAAGAATTTTGTCTCAGTGTGGTGTTAGCTCTAAGATGTTTATAGGCCTGATTGTGCCCACCACGTGTTCTTCTGTTCGCTGGGATTAAACGGTCATTGATAGGAATTTCGACTAGCTCATTTTAAATTTTGAACATGCTTACAAGTCTAGAATTTTTACGTCTTGTTTTCAAGTCAGTCCAGCCCAGGTTCTGAATGAGAGATGTCACACTGGCTGTTTGTCTATAATTTTGGGTGACAAATCTTGCTGCTGATCTTTGAATTTTTTCTAATTTATCAATATCTTTTTGTCTAAAGGGGTCCCAAACTGCTGAAGAGTATTCTAAAGACGATCTGACCAGGGAGAAATAGGCAGTCTCCCTTAGTTTAGGGGGACATGCCTTCAGGTTCCTCCGAAGGAAGCCCAGAGTGGAATTTGCTTTACTTGTAATTTTGTTAATGTAGGCCTCCCATTCCAGGGTCTCACTAAGGCAAACACCAAGATATGGTGCTGATGAAAGGTTCGCTAGTGTTTCACCTTTAAGGGTGTACTCAAATTCCAGGTTTTTTAATTTCGGCCTGGACACCCTCAGGACCGAGCATTTCGAGGGGTTGAAACACATCCCCCATCGATCTGCCCAGTCCTGTAACGCAGATAGGTCTCTCTGCAGCTGCTCCTGATCTGCTCGACATTTTATCGGGCGATACAGGAGGCAGTCATCTGCAAAGAGACGAACCTGCGAGGAGACCGTGGAAGGGAGGTCATTAATATAGGTCAAAAAGAGTAGAGGTCCAAGAACAGTACCCTGGGGCACACCGGACCTCACGCGAGCTGATTCTGAAGAGCTGCCATCAACTACTACTTTTTGGGTTCTATTGGTCAGAAAATTTTGAATCCAATTTAGAGTTGTTCCCCGAATTCCATAGTGGTCAAGTTTGTGCAAGAGGCATTGGTGGGGGGACAACATCAAAGGCCTTACTAAAATCCAAGACAACAACATCTGTTTGTGTCTTGCTTTCAAAATTTTGAATAAATTCATCAGTTGTAATCAAAAGCTGGCTTTCGCATGAGTGTTTTGATCGAAAGCCATGCTGTACAGGTGTTAAAATTTTGTTTTCCGAAAAATGGGGCATAATTTGTTTACAAATGATGTGTTCGAGTAATTTGGCACAAACACATGTGAGGGATATCAGCCTGTAGTTTGCCGGAGAGTGCCGATCCCCTTTTTTGAAGACTGGGGCAACATTAGCCTCTACCCAGTCATCTTGTAATTTGCCCGTCTGTAGAGATTGGTCGAAAATAATTTTAAGAAAGGGAGATATTTCGTTGGCAGCATTCTTCAGAATTAAGTTCGGGAGTTCGTCCGGTCCAGATGCCTTTCCGCCGTTTAAACCCTCAAGTGATTTAGTTACACCTTGAACGGTAATTTCGAATTTAGGCATTTCAGTATTCGGTGGTCCTGTTAATTTAGGTATATTCGTGGTGTCTTCCGAGGTAAAAACTGAGCAAAATTGGTTGTTTAGTATTTCGGCCTTACGTCTGCTATCTGAATGCAGCTGACCGTTTTCCTTCAAGGGAGAGACACCATTAGAGGCGTTAATATGTTTTCCCACCATAAGATTTCTCGCAATTACGAAAAATAGTGCCAGCTCTCGTCTTTGATTTTATAATTTTGCAACAAATGCTTGAAAAGGTAAGTGGAACAGGCATGCGTTGGCAAAGTCCTACTTTAGGCCCACCTGGGTTTACACTTCTAGAGCCGCCCAAACCCACCTCTCGTCAATCTCAGGATTCTACGGTGTCTGAAAATATGAAAGATTGCTCAAGATATGAACTAAATGACGGGGTGTGGACAACGATCACGGACTTGTTCAATAGCACGTGTCCACGAACACGCAATCAAGCGTAACACTGCCACCGTTGGAATGAGCATCTCAACACGTACCCATGCATAACACATTAAGCTCAAGTGATACAATAATCACAAACAGTGGCCGTCATTTAGTAAATTGCAGAACATTACTCTTATCAATGCCCGTCATTTAGTTAATTTAATACTAATGCCCGTCATTTAGTTAATTTAATTATACAATTGTCCATTAAAAGATCGGGCCTAACCCCCAAAAATTATCCAAGCCCCTACCGTATATCCCCGCGTATAGTGCGACGCCATGTATAATACGAGTTAAGATTTGAGGCCTAGGATGACCTGAAAAACGTCTACCCCTCTGTATAATACGACCTCAAATTTTGGATGTCGGCAGCGTCCCGGTCGGCAGCGTTCCGGGCCATCTAAATGTGAGGCATGGATATTATCTTATTCTACTGAATAGCGCTGTGACACCTGCATAGACGATGCTCAATGACGGGAACAACGGCAACAGTACAGCTCTACAAAACCAAAGGGCAGTATCTGCTTTATTGTAAAGTAAGCAGATACTGTATTTCCATTTTCCACGGCAGAGTGGATGTCATCGGGACCGTCTCGATGGGCAGACATTCTGAGGCCTGCATAGGCTACATATATATACACTCAGATTTTAAAATACCCGTATTTATATTTCGCCGACAAATTTATATTATTTTAATTTATCTATTACAAAGACCATATTTTAACATCGTCGTGCTCAAATAAGAACATTCCAAGATGTAATGTGATTGTAAAACATTTGCAGACTAGCCGCATTGTCTAGACACAAGAGGTGTTTGGTTGTATAAGGTGTCCGGGTGCAATAACACAGCAGCGCTTCATGAACTACAGCTAACAGATACCACCATTTGCTCAATACTGTATCAGCCGCGGCAACAGCGGTAGGCGTTAATGTTATCCCAGCAATATGGACATTCTGAGGCCTACATGTATAGAATTTGCGATAGGAGATATAAACAGTGATATCCTGTTATATTTCATCAACGCATTCTCTCATTCCAATAGGAAAATATCATGTTCAGATTTGTCGTACACAATAGAACACGCCCATATGAAAGGCGATCTTAGATTAAATCATTATTAATATAAATGAACAGGTCTGGAGTGTGAATTGGTTGCAGACTAACGGCGTCATATATCTGCCCGTGGTTGTCAAACGTGCCACGCGCGTCGGCGGGAATGTGAGACGGGGGCTCCCAGCAAACACGACACATTCACCCAATGCTGGTACAGTGTTGTGCCAGCGTCGCTGACGGTGGCCCAACATTGTACCAGCACTGGGTGAACGTCTCTTGTTTGCTACTAGTTGGAAAGGCACAGTCTTGTTGTATCGTGTCTTGTTGTATCGTGTGTATAGGCCTGCTTACCATACACGCCGACATACACGTTTCTACCGCTAGAAAACTTACGCTGAACTTACCGCTACAGAGCTAAAAAATTGTATTAAATTCTACATCTATGTATAATACGAGGTGCCTTTTTGTGACATGAATAGCTAAGAAAAAACATCGCATTATACACGGGGATATACGGTATTTGCTGCTTATTCCCGCACCCCAAAAGAAAACCCTTTTCCCAAGGGGATCTTTTCCCGAGAGGGAAATCAATAATTTAAATGTCTTGAGAGATACTAAAATATTCCCGCTATTCCCGCTAATCCCACTTCAGGCCCACCTGCAGTCACTTAGATATGGCAGGTGGGTCTAAAGTGGGATTAGTACTAATCCCACTTTAGGCCCACCTACCATATCTAAGTGACTGTAAGTGGGCCTATTCTTTTCCACCCTTTAATTACCATAAAAAACATTGTTTTAAGATTGTCCATTTACCCCCAAAACATTATCCAAGCCCCTATTTGCTGATTATTCCCGGGAACCAAAAGAAAACCCTTTTCCCAAGGGGATCTTTTCCCCAGAGAGAAATCAATAATTTAAATGTTTAAAGATTGTCGAATAATTACTATATATTCTAATCCCATTTTGGGCTCACCTGCAGTCACTTAGATATGGTAGGTGGGTCTAAAGTGGGACTAGTACTAATCCCACTTTAGGCCCACCTACTATATCTAAGTGACTGTAGATGGGTCTATTCGTAATAACCCTTTAATGTCCATAAACTCATTCTTTTAAGATTGTCCATTTACCCCCAAAACATTATCCAAGCCCCTATTTGCTGATTATTCCCGGGCCCCAAAAGAGAACCCTTTTCCCCAGGGGAACTTTCCCCCAAAGGGAAATCAATAATTTAAATATTTAAAGATTCTAGAATAATTCCCTTATATACTAATCCCACTTTAGGCCCACCTACAGTCACTTACATATGGGAAGTGGGCCTAAAGTGGGACTAGTACTAATCCCACTTTAGGCCCACCTACCATATCTAAGTGACTGTAAGTGGGCCTATTCTTTTCCACCCTTTCATTACTCTAAAAATGATTGTTCTAAGATTCTCCATTAACCCCCAAAACATTATCCAAGCCCCTATTTGCTGATTCAACCCGGGCCCCAAAAGAAAACCCTTTTCCCCAGGGGATCTTTTCCCCAGAGGCAAATCAATAATTTAAATGTTTAAAGATTCTAGAATATTTCCCTTATATACTAATCCCACTTTAGGCCCACTTGCAGTCACTTAGATATGGCAGGTGGGCCTAAAGTGGGACTAGTACTAATCCCACTTTAGGCCCACCTACCATATCTAAGTGACTGTAAGTGGGCCTATTCTTTTTAACCCTTTCATTACTCTAAAAATGATTGTTCTAAGATTCTCCATTAACCCCCAAAACATTATCCAAGCCCCTATTTGCTGATTCAACCCGGGCCCCAAAAGAAAACCCTTTTCCCCAGGGGATCTTTTCCCCAGAGGCAAATCAATAATTTAAATGTTTAAAGATTCTAGAATATTTCCCTTATATACTAATCCCACTTTAGGCCCACTTGCAGTCACTTAGATATGGCAGGTGGGCCTAAAGTGGGACTAGTACTAATCCCACTTTAGGCCCACCTACCATATCTAAGTGACTGTAAGTGGGCCTATTATTTTTAACCCTTTAATTACCCTAAAACAATTTATTTTCAGATTCTTAATTTACCCCCAAAACATCAGCCAAGCCCCTATTTGCTGATTCAATACGGGCCCCAAAAGAAAACCCTTTTCCCCAGGGGATATTTTCCCCCAAGGCAAATTAATAATTTAAATGTTTAAAGATTCTAGAATATTTCCCTTATATACTAATCCCACTTTAGGCCCACCTACAGTCACTTAGATATGACAGGTGGGCTTAAAGTGGGACTAGTTCTAATCCCACTTTAGGCCCACCTACCATATCTAAGTGACTGTAAGTGGGCCTATTCTTTTTAACCCTTTCATTACTCTAAAAATGATTGTTCTAAGATTCTCCATTAACCCCAGGGGATCTTTTCCCCAGAGGCAAATCAATAATTTAAATGTTTAAAGATTCTAGAATATTTCCCTTATATACTAATCCCACTTTAGGCCCACTTGCAGTCACTTAGATATGGCAGGTGGGCCTAAAGTGGGACTAGTACTAATCCCACTTTAGGCCCACCTACCATATCTAAGTGACTGTAAGTGGGCCTATTATTTTAACCCTTTAATTACCCTAAAACAATTTATTTTCAGATTCTTAATTTACCCCCAAAACATCATCCGAGCCCCTATTTGCTGATTCAATACGGGCCCCAAAAGAAAACCCTTTTCCCAAGGGGATATTTTCCCCCAAGGCAAATCAATAATTTAAATGTTTAAAGATTCTAGAATATTTCCCTTATATACTAATCCCACTTTAGGCCCACCTACAGTCACTTAGATATGACAGGTGGGCTTAAAGTGGGACTAGTACTAATCCCACTTTAGGCCCACCTACTATATCTAAGTGACTGTAAGTGGGCCTATTCTTTTAAACCCTTTAATTACCCTGAACCAATTTCTTTTCAGATTCTCCATTTACCCCCAAAACACTATCCAAGCCCCTATTTGCTGATTCAACCCGGGCCCCAAAAGAAAACCCTTTTCCCCAGGGGAACTTTTCCCCAGAGGCAAATCCATAATTTAAATGTTTAAAGATTCTACAATATTTCCCTTATATACTAATCCCACTTTAGGCCCACCTACAGTCACTTACATATGGGAGGTGGGCCTAAAGTGGGACTAGTACTAATCCCACTTTAGGCCCACCTACCATATCTAAGTGACTGTAAGTGGGCCTATTCTTTTTAACCCTTTTATTACTCTAAAAATAATTATTGTAAGATTCTCCATTAACCCCCAAAAGATTATCCAAGCCCCTATTTGCTGATTCAACCCGGGCCCCAAAAGAAAACCCTTTTCCCCAGGGGATCTTTTCCCCAGAGGCAAATCAATAATTTAAATGTTTAAAGATTATAGAATATTTCCCTTATATACTAATCCCACTTTAGGCCCACCTACAGTCACTTAGATATGGTACGTGGGCCTAAAGTGGGACTAGTAGGGGAGAGTGGGGCATATCCGCACACTGGGGTATGTCCACATGTCTGAGTATAATAAAATGTAGTGCCACCTGGTGAATGAAATGGTTTACATGAGATACATTTCGCATGAGATACTCTCATCCAAGTTGTTTGAATTAGATAGATATGATGGCTTGATTACTGGAAACAAAAAATGATTTTAACGCCGGTAGAAGTTATTTTAATAACTTGTGGCGAAGGTTCTAGATATTGAGCTTTTTAAATGTACTGACAGACCAAGATTCCCACATATGCTAAGTGATGTATATGATCAATGTTTGAAGTGAATATCGCCATTCATTGGTGCCATGGGCGATAAAGCAAGAATAATTGCCCAATACTGTATGGGGCATGTCCACCCTGGGCGAATATGCCCCAGTCCCAGTGTGGATATGCCCCCTCGTGGGGCACATCCGCCCTGTGTGGACATGCCCCATGACACAAACACTACTCAGTGATTAATTGAATTGGTTAGTATTTATTATAAAATTATACAACTGTTAATATTAAATCAGGAATTCCTTTCCACCTTGACTGCAAGGTAAACATTTGTTCATATGTTGACAATCATCTAGATCTCAGTGTTTGTTCAAAGTTCTGTCAGTATGATCAATCTCCACCCCCCCCCCCCCACGGTAGGCCCTACTGCCCCATGTATTGAATTAGTGTTGTATCAATGTTGGTCCACCGTCTCTGAAGCTGGGCCGCATTGTAACAAACCTTGTTCAATGTCTCATGTTTGCTGAACTATGTTTTGTAACTGGTCCAGGATGTATGATAGCTCAATCCTGGTTTAATATTGGCCCATCAGCAGGTCCTAAACAGTTTGGCCTGCTGGCCACTGAATACAGCCATCAATGCCAGTGGCCCGCCAGCAGTTCGTCATGGGCCGTTGGCCCACCAGCTGCATGGTGTATATCCCAGACAGCATCACTCCAGTGGTCCAACAGTGGCTATATAGTATACAGGCGGCACAAAGCCACTGGTGGACCACAAAGGGTGGCATTTGCCACTGGTGGGCTACCGATGATCCACCACTGTCAAACAATGTAGCTAGTGGGCCACCGGCTATCAGCCGGACATCCATGTGGTGGGCCACCAGTTGGTGGGCCACCGGTGGCCCAGGTCTATTACGTTGCTGTTTGGGATGGTGGTGGATGGTATGGCACACCACTGGCAGTGGTGGCTACAGTCAGTGGGCCACCAGTGGCCTGTTCAAACAAACAACCAGAGGTCTAATGTGGATTGTGTTGGCGGGTCGCTGACTGTGGGTTGTAGAATCTGGTTGTAGAAACCTATTAGGCTACAGTGTGTGCTTAGATCCTACCTATAGACTCTGATCACGCCCTGAACGCCTAAGACCTTCAAGTTAAAATTTAAACATTTCATTTTTAGCATCTCCCCCTCCCCTACTCTGCTCTAATATGATTTATACAAATTTATCTTGGCTGGTTCTCTGTGTTGTTGTCTATACTTATATATATTTAACAATATCTATAATACTGTTATTTTAGATGATTTTCCGTGTGTCATTTGTTTTTAAAATATACAAGCATTGTTTAAAATCACTATGGGACATGTCCACCTCCCCCTGTGGGGAATATCCACACACCCCATGTGGACATGCCCCACATGCGGGGCATGTCCACATGCCAAGCTCTAATCATCATTTAGTGGAATGCGTTGAATCAATGAAATTTATCAGAGGTTGGTCTAGAGAATTAAAAAGGTATATTTTGAACTAATATTTACACAATAGTATTTAATATTTATTATTAATAATCCACCTGATATTAAACAATCATGTTAGGTGTGTGGACATGCCCCACTCTCCCCTACTAATCCCACTTTAGGCCCACCTGCTATAACTAAGTGACTGTAAGTGGGCCTATTCTTTGCAACCCATTAATCACCAGAATATTCATTATTTTCAAATAATATATAATTTACGGGAAGTGGGTCTATAATTGTTAACCCTTTGGGTGTTTAGAAATAGAAGATGTTAATTTAATACTAAATGACGGAATATCATAGATAATATTATAACTCATATACTCATATCCGTCATTTATTACAATTAATTTTTCGACATCAATATTACCTTATAAGATTAAGGGCCTAAAGGTCATTGCCGGCACAGGCCTACTGAGTAATGGATGAGTTAATCTTAAATGACACGCTACAACTCATACAGCTGGACAACTTGCCGACAACTCAAGACAGGTGATGAATATTTACATAACCCTTTCAGCATTTCATACTTCTCACGGTCCAATGATGTATAAGCCGGAAGTGAGGGCTCGTTTGGAACGTGACAGACATCATGGACATGGCGACTTTCCTTGATAACATGTTTTTAAGATTATTTAATGATTTAAGAAGGATAATTAATGATTTCACAGTTGATAACCGGGTAAGAGTTAATATAAATAGACCCACTTCCATATAGAAACACCACAGAGGTGGGTCTATAAGTTTAAGCCCAGGTGGGCCTAAAGTGGTACTATGCCCATGCGTTTGTTTGTTTGATTTAGCTCTCATGACATTCGTGTGAGAAAACCCGATTATCGCCCTTGCACAGACGGTCACCCATCATCTTGCCCAGTTAAGACAAGTATGATTCGCGTATACCTCTGCTTGTGTCTGTGCTAAAGGAACGGAATGAAGACTTTGCAGGTCTGAATCTATTTTTGTAACAAATTCGTCGAATTCGGTCAATTTATCCTGTATTTCGCTCGGAAAACCGTCATCCATGCATTCTAAGTTCGCCATTTTTGGTTCTAATTAGACCTAGTGGATCTACAAGACCCGTGCTAACGTGTGACAGGTCTCCCCGCTTGAACAACAAAATCCTTATTCTCGGGGCAGCATTTCAGGTTGGATGCACTGGATCCCCCCCCCCGCCCCCCCGGGTGCTCTGAAGGCATGCCCGGATTGCTAAGGAGGAACCGTGTCGAATGCCTTGAAAAAATCCAATATCGCCAAGTCGACACGCCTCCCCTGTCCACAGATGTCAACAATATATTATTTTCTCATAATTTGATCTCGCCTGGATGTCGCCGCACACTCTGATCAGATCAATGTTTACGGATCATAACAATGTCAACAGCAGTAGGTCTAGTAGCAATAATTTTCAAGTCTGTAGAAATTCCATTTATATAGGCCTAAGTAGCCTAGTTAGATCGTCATGATTCTTTGAGCATATGTTGCAGGTCCACACGCATGCTCAGCGTGATTAATGTTCTTTCTAAAGAATGTGATCCGTCAGAAGTAAATATTATAATCAATGAAGCAAAACGACTGACCTGCTTAAATAATGTTTAATTCTGTGGTGCTGCTCCAAGTTCTGGTGCTGCTCGGTCTTACACAGACCGGCTTGGGACGCCTGATGTTTCTCTATAGTCAGATTCAAATCAAATTCATCGACCAGGATGAATGAATTTCTTGGATTCTTTAAGCAATTCTCAAACAATGTCATGTCGAGACTACGCTGAAAATTTCGGGAGATTTTGATAAGTAGACTATAAATGTTTCAGAAGTTATATCATTTGACATGTAGCCCAATGAAATCCGTAAACGAAGCTAATGAGTTTATGAAGGGCGACATTTTTTACTACATGTTAAATAGACTAACTTATAAACTATACAATATTTTTCAATGACATTTTTGAGGTAGTCGCCCTATGAATAGTGCATATCAAATTTCATGAAAATTAGTTGAAAATTGACTGAGAAATCGACAGTTAATGTGAATACGACTATAGAGTGTGATGAAAAAAATTATGATGTTAGGCCAATCGGCAGTTAATGTGAGTCCGACTATAGAGTGTAATGAAAAAAATTATAAGCCTATTTTTAATATTAGCATAGGTTGTTTAGATGGTTGGATAACGACTGTGATATAAAAAACTTTCACTTTTATCCAATTTGAAATTATCAGCTTGATTTTGTGGGGTATATTGAGCTAAATACCAATATTTTTTGCGCTTTTGCCTCTCCCCCCCCTCCTCACTCGAGGTGAGAGGGGGGGGGGGTATACAAATTATGACAGTTCTGATGATAATATGTCAAGATCTAATTGCTCTGAACAATATTTTACTTATTTATGCCACATGTCTAATGGGTAATTATCATTCGAGAACATACACTTTAACGAATTTGATGCTATTTCAACCATTTGAATATTGATGAAGATGTGATGAGTAAATTAACAGATGAAACCAAATTGAATAACTTGAGAATAAAAACAGAAAACTTTTGAATATCGATGAAGATGTAAATTAGCAGATGAAACAAAATTGTATGACATCCTTGTAAGTATGCAAGAATGACAATTGTCAAGGTGAAAATAAAATAGACTATAAAATACAGTGACTTACAGTTCTGGTGTTGCCAAAATTGTCCTCTCATTCTGCAACGTTTGCTTAGCTAATACATTTTGTTAACAGGGAATTATTAAAGCTATACATTCTCGTAAAATGTTTAGATTGGATATTACACCTGAAGCTAATGTCATAATGTTGGTAGCTAGATAAAACACTTTTATCACCTGTAATTTATAAAAAATATGAATAAATAAGGTGTGTTGAACATTTTTCTTATTAAAATGACATGTTCCATTTAAATATAGCAATATTTTAACCTGACTAATGACAAAACCAGTCTTGAACCTCGCTAAGCAGACCACCTGAGACATCAAAGATCAATTTTTTGAGCCTCTTGGATCACTGACAGATCATTCACACCTAGGTGAAAGTCGCGCCTCCACGGCTGGATGCCCACAAATGACAACAAGCAATGATTATCTGGATAAGACCTTTAACCTCTATGTTCCTTCTGAGCTGAACGCCATGCACTGTGATATATATCTGGCAGTCTTAGTGAGGCAATAACATTGCTAAGGGCCATATATGTTGGACGTCGCGCCTTTACGCTTGCTTGAACACATACAGTCTGATTGCTCGGAATTAATCTTATTTCATGTTAATTTTAGTATTGAATCACAATTAGCTACATGTACTAAATAAAATTATAATAATGATTATGGTGATTAATCGAAAGTAGAATCACTATTGTCTCTTCCACCGGTTATTTAACCCTCAGAGCTCAACATATCAATGTTATATACATTTTTTGTGAACATTTAATCACAATTCTGTATTTGTACTAATTATCAATTATCTGGGTTGCAATGATTATTTTATATTAATTGTGTTGCTGATCTGTACATGACCTAACAAATAAATTAATTCGTATTCGTAACTTAAAGACGACAATTACGCGTGTGATTTATCATGTAATGCGCCACATTTACAAGACCATAGCGTTCGCAGGGTCTGCTCTGATCAATTAAAGGGATAACCTCACAGTCAGCGACAATAAGCAGATCAAATTAAAAATATGATGAGATCTTCTACGCCTAAAACATTTTTAGATGCTCCAGAATTGATAGATTCTATTCCAAAGTATTCTGTTGTAAAAAAAGATTATCTGATACCGTTGAAAAGTTGATGACTGCTCAAGTGCTGCGTGTTGCTGCTGTAAGAGGCAGCATACAAACTGCGACAAACTTCAATGAATGTAAGATAAATGTTTTTATTTTATTAAATAATTTTAGTGCTAATTAAATAAAGATATTTTTTATTGTATGTGCTCTTTTTTGCTTTGTTTTTAATCACTTATACACGTAGTAATAGTACACATGCATATATTATAAGGTATAATGTATAATTTTACTTAGGGGGGTCACCTCGCAAATGGGACCACTTTTGCCAAGTCCCCTGGGTGGTCTGCTTAGTAAGGTTCTACTGTATATATTAGAAAGAACATAAATTAAAATCAGAATTACATTAAATCACAAGAATAAAGAAGTCAGACTATCAGATCAAATTAATTCGTGAAAAGACTGTATTTGAATATTATTCATGTTTGTCTATATTTCAGGTGTAAAACTTTGTAAATTTAGTTCTTCACAATCCATCTATCTACCAACATTATGATAGTTCCCACTATAGCTTCAGATGTAATATTGAATCCAAACATTTTGCCTGAGTGTATAGCTTTAAGGAAACTATTAAGGAAGGATGAAAAAAGTAGTTATAGAGTAGCAAAGTTGTTGAAATACGTCTTACTATATGAAGGGCAATTTGAAAATAAACAGAATAATTGAAGGTAAGTTTGCACACAAAAGCCATTTTGATGGCCTGAATGATAGTATACAGAATAAAAGCGTGCAGGTAAATTAATGTCTCAGCGGACGGTAAAAAATTTAATAACAAATATTTTTACATCTAGTTCTAGTTTATCTGGAATGGTGAAAAATAGAAAAAATCACAAACGAAGATTTGTTGATACATTTAGGGGCTTAGAAATAAATATAACAAACATGTTTATAGAAATACACACCTTGATTGTGATAAAATGAATAAGAAAGAGCTACACAAAAATACAATAAGATTAGAAATTTATGTCAATAAATCTTAAACAGTAAAGAGAAATTGTCAGCAGCAAAGTCAATACAAACAAGTCTGCTTTTGTTCCAGCATTATTGAAATAAACTTTTGATAAACTGAGTAATAATACATATGCTCAAAATGTAGATTGGAAAAGTATTGTTAAAATTAGATTTTACAGAGAAAGAGAGAAGGCTGTGTATTAAAAAGTTGATTAATATTAAGACATCTGGTTGAGACCAAATTGTGAATATTTATAATACTTATAATTCTGATAAATATATTTTATTTATTTATAAGCCAATACAAAGGTCATCTTGGTCACTAACCAACGGGTGTCGGCCAATTAAAAAAATATCCAAGCTACTACAAAGTGACCTTGGCCACTGAAGAAGTGATTACAACCACTTTTAAATTTATCTCAGCCGCTACAAAAATAATCTTGGCCACTAACAATCTTATGTCCGCCCCTAGAAAAGTGATATAGGTCATTACAAAAGTGATCTTGACCACAAAAGAAGCCATAATAGCGACTATTATAATCATATCAGCCTCCACAAAGATGATCTTGGCCAAAACAAAATGATTTCGTCCACTGACATGAAATATGTTGGTACATGTTTTTAATTTGGGTACTCATTGGGCAGAGCCGGAAGAAAATTGCGCAATTTTCGTGTCCAATAAAAAAGTGTTTAATTTGTTCAAATAGCTCATTATTTGTTTCCCAAATGTTTTTTTTAAGTCAACAATAGTATTAAAACATGTTTGAATCAAAACTAAACATTGATCACATACGAAAATCAGATGAGAGAAAAGTTTCTTGACTATTTACCGAAAAATTATGAAAAATAGGTGTATCCGATTATTGTGCATATGTAAATAATAGGATACAAAATATTTTAGCTCTATGTAAAAGCCTCTGACAGTAGCTTTCTATTGATAATAGATTGATGATAGATATATTGACATAGATCGAAATTTGATTACTCAGTGGGCAATAATGTTAGATACAGTCAATTTTCCTGAGTCTGGAGAAAAGCGAGCACATTTTTGCCTAACCAGAAAAACATTGTAATATGTTCACATAACTAATTATTTTTATTCCAAATAGGTTTCTTTCAAGTAAACAATAGTTGTAAAACATATTTGAATCAGAACTAAACATTTATAATACAAAAATCAAGTTAGAGAAAAGTAGTTTGACTATTTACTGAAAAACTACGAAAAATTAAAAAATGGGAGAAAGTAAGGGTTAAATACCAACTTAGTGCTCTTCTGTGTATTTGTCAATGATCAGACACAAAATATTTTACATTGATGTGAAGTCATTCGACAGTAGCTTTCCATTCATATCAAATATATTGATATAGTTCAAAATTTGACTATACTCATTTGGCAAAAATGTGAGATACAATCAATTTTCCCGAGCCTGAATAAAAGCGTGCAAATGCTACGTCCAGCCAAAAAAGTATCTGATTTGTTCGCATAACTCATTATTTTTATTCCAAATAGGTTTATTTTAAATCAACAATAGTTCTAGAACATGTTTGAATCAAAACTGAATATTTATATCATACGAAAAGCAGCTTAGAGAAAAGTTTTCCGACTATTTACAGAAATAGGAGTAATTAAGGGTTCGAATACCAACCTAAACCTCTCTTGTGTATTTGTCAATGATCGAACACAAAATATTGTACATCCATGTGAAAGCCTGTGGCAGTCTAATAAATATATTGATATAAATAATAATAAATATATTGATATAGCTCAAAATTTGACTACTGAGAGGGCGAAAATGTGTAATACACTAGATTTCTCAAAAATCGGACCAAAATCGCACATAGGTCACCCAGAAAATGGTCAATTTTAAATATTAAGCTACTACATAGAAAGGGCCATCAAGCATTTAAAATTATTATCTAGGGATATGTAGCTAAACAAAAAGTAACATTAGAATTAGTCCCTTTGAATGGTACCGATCATCCAAATTTCAGTGCCTGTCTCATGGACTATAATCTAATCACAGTAATGACAACAAAATTCATTTTCTGGATTTTTTTATGTGATTTTGATCTAAGTGGTTGTAATGGCAAATGCAACATATGATAAATTGCCAACACTTGTATTCGTTTAAGTATCAATAATGTACATGGTAATGACTTGGTTAGTCAACCCTTTACCCACTTTATATTATGTTAACCCTTTACCCGCTACGATATCTTATTTAAATTCTCACCTACTTAAAGTTGTGTCTCGCTACAACGAACCACAGATGCCATATAATTTACTCATACTTATTTAATTTGAGACTAAGCATTTATAAATTCAACTCCACATAGAGTGATAGCATTGTGGGACACTGACACATCCATCCTTCTTGAATCATTTCCGCACATGTACATATTGTATCATCTCACGCCCAATAATCCAAACATCTAACTGGCCACCCGTTCAGCCGATGTTATCTTTGAACACATCTCGTACTTTATGGGATACGACCTTGAAAATGACGATAATAGAGTACGACCCCCAGCTATGGGAGTACACTTCTACTGACATTTTCTCCCCAAACCTGTCAAAACACGTACACGCTCTTCCGTCGCCATTAAATTACCATTTAGCCTGTCATGGCGATTGTGCAGTGATGTGACAGCCTTCGGCGGCCAGCAGGGGACGGCCTCAGGCGGCCAACCGTATTTTATTACCGATGGGATTGCAGGATCAATTAGCTGATTGATTGTCATATGTTAATGTAGCATCAGTGAGAAATCGATACACCGACAGGAGGCATATCGTCACCAGACGACACGATGAACATGCGGGAAATCATAAGAAACGTTACACGCCAACATAAACTCACATCAAATTAAACGACAATCGAACCATGCACATAAACAACAATCACACAAACATAAACAACAATCACACATACATTAACAACAATCACACCAACATAAACGACAATCAAACCAACATAGACGACAATCACACCAACAATGCAGACGGGTGGATTGTTGTGGTGATTCTTATGGCAGACAAGTTGATTGTTCAGGTGATTCTTATGGCAGACAGGTGAATTGTTGTGGTAATGCTTATGGCAGACAGGTGAATTGTTTTATTTAATCTTTTGGCAGACAGGTGATTGTTGTGGTGATTCTTATGGCAGATTGTCGCAGTTATTCTTGTGACAGACAGGTGGATTGTTGTGATAATTCTTGTGACAGACAGGTGGATTGTTGTGATAATCCTTGTGACAGACAGGTGGATTGTTGTGATAATTCTTGTGGCAGACAGGTGGATTGTTGTGGTGATTCTTATGGCAGATTATTGAGGTGATTCTTATGGCAGACAGATGGATTACTCTGGTGATTCTTATGGCAGACAGATGGATTGTTCTTGTGATTCTTATGACAGACAGGTGGATTGTTCTGGTGATTCTTATGGCAGACAGATGGATTGTTCTTGTGATTCTTATGGCAGACAGGTGGATTGTTCTGGTGATTCTTTCGGCTGACAGGGGAAGTGTTGTGGTGATTCTTATGACAGACAGGAGCATTGCTGTGGTAATTTTTTTTTCAAACTGGTGGATTATTGTGATGATTATTATGGCAGACAGCTGGATCGTTGTGGCGATTCTTATGACAGACAGGTGGATGGTTCTGATGATTCTTTTGGCTGACAGGAGAAGTGTTGTAGTGATTCTTATGGCAGACAAGTTGATTTTTCTAGTGATTCTTATGGCAGACAGGTGGATTGTTCTAGTGATTCTTATGGCAGATAGGTAAATTGTTCAGGTGATTCTTATGGCAGACAGATGATTGTTCTGGTGATTCTTATGGCAGACAGGTGGATTGTTCTGGTGATTCTTTGGCGTGCGGGTGCATTGTTATGGTGGTTCTTATGGCAGACGGGTGGGTTGATCTGTTGATTTTTGTGGCAGACAGGTGGATTGATCTGTTGCTTCTTATGGCAGACAGGTGGAATGATCTGTTGATTCTTATGGCAGACAGGTGGATTGATCTGTTGATTTTTGTGGCAGACAAGTGGATTGATCTGGTGATTCTTATGGCAGACGGGTGCATTGTTCAGGTGATTCTTATGACAGACAGATGATTGTTCTGGTGATTCTTATGGCAGACAGGTGGATTGTTCTGGTGATTCTTTGGCGTGCGGGTGCATTGTTATGGTGGTTCTTATGGCAGACGGGTGGGTTGATCTGTTGATTTTTGTGGCAGACAGGTGGATTGATCTGTTGCTTCTTATGGCAGACAGGTGGAATGATCTGTTGATTCTTATGGCAGACAGGTGGATTGATCTGTTGATTTTTGTGGCAGACAAGTGGATTGATCTGGTGATTCTTATGGCAGACTGGTGGATTGTTCTGGTGATTCTTATGACAGACGGGTGGATTGTTCTGGTGATTCTTATGGCAGACGGGTGGATTGTTCTGGTGATTCTCATGGCAGACGGGTGGATTGTTCAGTTGATTCTTATGGCAGACTGGTGGATTGTTCTGGTGATTCTCATGGCAGACGGGTGGGTTGTTGTGGTGATTCTTATGGCAAACAGGTGGATTGTTCTGGTGATTCTTATGGCAGACAGGTGGATTGTTCTGGTGATTCTTTGGCAGACGGGTGGGTTGTTCTGGTGATTCTTTGGCGTGCGGGTGCATTGTTATGGTGATTCTTATGGCAGACGGGTGGATTGATCTGTTGATTTTTGTGGCAGATAGGTGGATTGATCTGTTGATTCTTGTGGCAGACAGGTGAATTGATCTGTTGATTCTTATGACAGACAGGTGGATTGATCTGTTGATTCTCATGGCAGACAGGTGGATTGATCTGTTGATTCTTGTGACAGACAAGTGGATTGATCTGGTGATTCTTATGACAGACGGGTGCATTGTTCTGGTGATTCTTATTGCAGACGGGTGCATTGTTCAGGTGATTCTTATGGCAGACGGGTGGATTGTTCAGGTGATTTTTATGGCAGACGGGTGGATTGTTCAGGTGATTCTTGTGACAGACGGGTGGATTGTTCAGGTGATTCTTGTGACAGACGGGTGGATTGTTCAGGTGATTCTTGTGACAGACGGGTGGGTTGTTCTGGTGATTATTGTGGCAGACGGGTGGATTGTTGTGGTGATTCTTATGGCAGACAGGTGGATTGTTCTGGTGATTCTTTCGGCTGACAGGAGAAGTGTTGTGGTGATTCTTGTGACAGACGGGTGGGTTGTTCTGGTGATTATTGTGGCAGACGGGTGGATTGTTCAAGTGATTCTTATGGCAGACAGGTGGATTGTTCTGGTGATTCTTTCGGCTGACAGGAGAAGTGTTGTGGTGATTCTTATGGCAGACGGGTGGGTTGTTCTGGTGATTATTGTGGCAGACGGGTGGATTGTTCAGGTGATTCTTATGGCAGACGGGTGGATTGTTCAGGTGATTCTTATGGCAGACGGGTGGGTTGTTGTGGTGATTCTTATGGCAGACAGGTGGATTGTTCTGGTGATTCTTATGGCAGACGGATGGATTGTTCTGGTGATTCTTATGGCAGACGGGTGGGTTGTTGTGGTGATTCTTGTGACAGACGGGTGGGTTGCTGTGGTGATTCTTGTGACAGACGGGTGGGTTGTTCTGGTGATTATTGTGGCAGACAGGTGGATTGTTGTGGTGATTCTTGTGACAGACGGGTGGATTGTTCAGGTGATTCTTGTGACTGGAGGGTGGGTTGTTCAGGTGATTCTTGTGACAGACGGGTGGATTTTTCAGGTGATTCTTGTGACAGACGGGTGGATTGTTCAGGTGATTCTTATGGCAGACGGGTGGATTGTTCTGGTGATTCTTATGGCAGACAGGTGGATTGTTGTGGTGATTCTTGTGACAGACGGGTGGGTTGTTCTGGTGATTATTGTGGCAGACAGGTGGATTGTTGTGGTGATTTTTATGGCAGACGGGTGGATTGTTCAGGTGATTCTTATGACAGACGGGTGGATTGTTCAGGTGATTCTCATGGCAGACGGGTGGATTGTTCAGGTGATTCTTATGGCAGACGGGTGGGTTGTTCTGGTGATTCTTGTGACAGACGGGTGGGTTGTTGTGGTGATTCTTATGGCAGACGGGTGGATTGTTCTGGTGATTCTTGTGACAGACGGGTGGGTTGTTGTGGTGATTCTTATGGCAGACAGGTGGATTGTTCAGGTGATTCTCATGGCAGACGGGTGGATTGTTCAGGTGATTCTTATGACAGACGGGTGGGTTGTTGTGGTGATTCTTGTGACAGACGGGTGGATTGTTCAGGTGATTCTTGTGACAGACGGGTGGATTGTTCAGGTGATTCTTGTGACAGACGGGTGGATTTTTTTTCAGGTGATTCTTGTGACAGACGGGTGTATTGTTCAGGTGATTCTTGTGGCAGACGGGTGGGTTGTTGTGGTGATGCTTATGGCAGACGGGTGTATTGTTCTGGTGATTCTCATGGCAGACGGGTGGATTGTTCAGGTGATTCTTGTGACAGACGGGTGGGTTGTTCAGGTGATTCTTGTGGCAGACGGGTGGGTTGTTGTGGTGATGCTTATGGCAGACGGGTGTATTGTTCTGGTGATTCTCATGGCAGACGGGTGGATTGTTCAGGTGATTCTCATGGCAGACGGGTGGATTGTTCAGGTGATTCTTGTGACAGACGGGTGGATTGTTCAGGTGATTTTTATGGCAGACGGGTGGATTGTTCAGGTGATTCTTGTGACAGACGGGTGGATTGTTCAGGTGATTCTTGTGACGGACGGGTGGGTTGTTCAGGTGATTCTTGTGACAGACGGGTGGATTGTTCAGGTGATTCTTGTGACAGACGGGTGGGTTGTTGTGGTGATTCTTATGGCAGACGGGTGGATTGTTCTGGTGATTCTTGTGACAGACGGGTGGATTGTTCAGGTGATTCTCATGGCAGACGGGTGGATTGTTCAGGTGATTCTTGTGACAGACGGGTGGGTTGTTCTGGTGATTCTTGTGACAGACGGGTGCATTGTTCAGGTGATTCTTGTGACGGACGGGTGGATTGTTCAGGTGATTCTTATGGCAGACGGGTGGGTTGTTGTGGTGATGCTTATGGCAGACGGGTGGATTGTTCAGGTGATTCTTGTGACAGACGGGTGAGTTGTTGTGGTGATTCTTATGGCAGACGGGTGGATTGTGGTGGTGATTCTTATGGCAGACGGGTGGATTGTTCAGGTGATTCTTATGGTAGACGGGTGGATTGTTCGGGTGACTCTTATGGTAGACGGGTGGATTGTTCAGGTTATTCTCATGGCAGACGGGTGGGTTGTTCTGGTGATTCTTGTGACAGACGGGTGGATTGTTCTGGTGATTCTTGTGGCAGACAGGTGGATTGTTGTGGTGATTTTTATGGCAGACGGGTGGGTTGTTGTGGTGATTCTCATGGCAGACGGGTGGATTGTTCAGGTGATTCTCATGGCAGACGGGTGGGTTGTTCTGGTGATTCTTATGGCAGACGGGTGGATTGTTCTGGTGATTCTTGTGGCAGACAGGTAGATTGTTGTGGTGATTTTTATGGCAGACGGGTGGATTGTTCAGGTGATTCTCATGGCAGACGGGTGGGTTGTTCTGGTGATTCTTGTGACAGACGGGTGGGTTGTTCTGGTGATTCTTGTGGCAGACAGGTGGATTGTTGTGGTGATTTTTATGGCAGACGGGTGGATTTTTCAGGTGATTCTTGTGGCAGACGGGTGGATTGTTCAGGTGATTTTTATGGCAGACGGGTGTATTGTTCAGGTGATTCTTGTGACAGACGGGTGGATTGTTCAGGTGATTCTTGTGGCAGACGGGTGGATTGTTCAGGTGATTCTTATGGTAGACGGGTGGATTGTTCAGGTGATTCTTGTGACAGACGGGTGGATTGTTCAGGTGATTCTTGTGACATACGGGTGGATTGTTCAGGTGATTCTTATGGTAGACGGGTGGATTGTTCAGGTGATTCTTGTGACAGACGGGTGGATTGTTCAGGTGATTCTTATGGTAGACGGGTGGGTTGTTCAGGTGATTCTTATGGCAGACGGGTGGATTGTTCAGGTGATTCTTATGGCAGACAGGTGGATTGTTCAGGTGATTCTTATGGCAGACGGGTGGGTTGTTCAGTTGATTCTTATGGCAGACGGGTGGATTGTTCAGGTGATTCTTGTGACAGACGGGTGGGTTGTTCAGTTGATTCTTATGGCAGACGGGTGGGTTGTTGTGGTGATTCTTGTGACAGACGGGTGGATTGTTCAGGTGATTCTTGTGACAGACGGGTGGATTGTTCTGGTGATTCTTATGGCAGACGGGTGGATTGTTCAGGTGATTCTTATGGCAGACGGGTGGATTGTTGTGGTGATTCTTATGGCAGACAGGTGGATTGTTGTGGTGATTCTTGTGACAGACGGGTGGGTTGTTCTGGTGATTCTTGTGACAGACGGGTGGATTGTTGTGGTGATTCTCATGGCAGACGGGTGGATTGTTCAGGTGATTCTTGTGACAGACGGGTGGGTTGTTCAGTTGATTCTTATGGCAGACGGGTGGGTTGTTGTGGTGATTCTTGTGACAGACGGGTGGATTGTTCAGGTGATTCTTATGGCAAACGGGTGCATTGTTGTGGTGATTCTTATGGCAGACGGGTGGATTGTTCAGGTGATTCTTATGGCAGACAGGTGGATTGTTCTAGTGATTCTTATGGCAGACGGGTGGATTGTTCTAGTGATTCTTATGGCAGACGGGTGGATTGTTCAGGTGATTCTTATGGCAGACGGGTGGATTGTTCTAGTGATTCTTATGGCAGACGGGTGGATTGTTCAGGTGATTCTTGTGACAGACGGGTGGATTGTTGTGGTGATTCTTATGGCAGACGGGTGGATTGTTCCTGTGATTCTTATGGAAGACGGGTGGATTGTTCAGGGTGATTCTTATGGAAGACGGGTGGATTGTTCAGGGTGATTCTTATGACAGACGGATGGATTGTTCAGGTGATTCTTATGACAGACGGGTGGATTGTTCCTGTGATTCTTGTGACAGACGGGTGGATTGTTCAGGTGATTCTTATGGCAGACGGGTGGATTGTTCAGGTGATTCTTATGGCAGACGGGTGGATTGTTGTGGTGATTCTTATGGCAGACGGGTGGATTGTTCCTGTGATTCTTATGACAGACGGGTGGGTTGTTCCTGTGATTCTTGTGACAGACGGGTGGATTGTTCAGGTGATTCTTATGACAGACGGATGGATTGTTCCTGTGATTCTTGTGACAGACGGGTGGATTGTTCAGGTGATTCTTATGACAGACGGGTGGATTGTTCAGGTGATTCTTATGGAAGACGGGTGGATTGTTCAGGGTGATTCTTATGACAGACGGATGGATTGTTCCTGTGATTCTTGTGACAGACGGGTTGGTTGTTCTGGTGATTCTCATGGCAGACAAGTGAAGGTGCAGGTTTTTTTAGTCTGATATTAAATCTGAAGACCTATCATCGGACTTTACATTTTACCCCCTGGTCACTGGACCTGTCCATTCATGTGCTATTTTAACTCCCCGGGGAGCATACAGTCCTGCAGCCACTTAGGCGCATTGAACTTACCATATCTGTTCTACCAGGGGCTCATTTTTACCTGAGTCAAGTGAAGCATTTGAGGGTGAAGTGTCTTGCCCAAGGACACACCATCCTAACAATGTCCCAAGATTGAGAGGGGAGAAACATGATATTTCTCTGAAAATCCTGCACCAAGCGGGATTCGAAACCGCATGGCAGGCAGCGACATCGGCAGAGCGGCGCCACGCTCTAACCATTACGCCATTTCCCTCTCGGGTAAATTGTTGTGGTGATTCTTATGGCAGACAGGTGGATGTTTGTGATGAATCTTATGGCAGACATGTAGATTGCTCTGGTGATTCTTATGACAGGCAGGAGGATTTTTCTGATGATTCTTATGGCAGACAGGCGGATTGCTCTGGTGATTCTTGTGGCAGACAGGTGAATCGATCTGGTGATTCTTATGGCAGACATGTAGATTTCTCTGGTGATTAGTATGACAGACTGGTGGATTGTTGTGGTGATTAGTATGACAGACAGGAGGATTGATCTGGTGATTCTTATGGCAGACAAGTGGAATGTTCTGGTGATATTTATGGCAGACATGTTCATTGTTCTGGTGATTCTTATGGCAGACAGGTGGATGGTTGTGGTGATTCTTTTTACAGACTGGTGGATTGTTGGGGTGAATCTTATGGCAGACAAGTGGATTGCTGTAGTTCTCATTCATCCTGACTCAGATTTTTATTTTTTACGTTTTTGTATCAACGTTGAATAGAGTAGAATTAAACCAGCCCCACAGTCGGGCTGTCGTTGGTTTATTATGGCACAAGAAACATTCAAATCAAATCGGCTTTTCGTTCGGTGCATATGTTCAGTGGGCGTATAAAACACTAGCCATTGGTTATTCCATCTGTAAGTTGAATGAAGCAGCACATTGGAAAAACGTTAATGGTGGTCCAGCATCCTGTGTAATATCAAGCCATATATACCAACCACTGTATTATGTCTGCTGGGTTGTTACATCACAGCTATTATTAAAGTGATTGGCCTAGATATTAGGCACATGATTGGTTCTCTCGACAAATTATGTGTCTAAGATCTAGGCCAGCCGCTTTGAGACGGCGGCCCAGGTTGGCAGGTGCCCCACAGCATCTGTGGCCAGCACCGTAATGGCTGGGTGGGTGCAGGTTCCTGTGGCTCTGCCAGCCAGGTTGGCAATCCTGTAGTGCAGTTGGCAGACCCCAGATAGATCTGGTCTGTGACTCTGCGTGGTGCGGACAGCGTGGACCACACGCCAAGACAGCCCCCAGTTATCCCCGGCAGCAAGAGGGGGCACGAGGAAGCCAGAGGGAGGAGGCCAAGAAAAGGGGACGTGAAAAGGGACGCAGCCTATTGCGGCATTGATTTGAGAGGACCAGGGTGTGCACACGCCAGGCCAGGGTAAGAGCACCATCTGCAGCCGGCCCATCCCGAGTCGCGCCGTGAGGTGTGTTCTCATCGCTTGGCCGGTCAGCGGGCAGTCTGGACAAGACAGGTTAGGGCATGAGTGGCCATAGACACCACGTGGCCCGCTACCACTCAAGCAGCCTTCGCGTCGTTTGTCACCCCTGAGCCACAGCTTGACATGTGGCTTGCAGCGGGTCTCAGGACATTTTGTCGCCAGAACTCGGCGCCCCGTAAGATGCTGATTAATGTGTTCATTTCTCGGGTGGCTGCGTCAATGTGTTTTTAGGATTATCTCACAGGAGTTTCAGCGACGGCAATGCTTTTCCGAACACAGTCCAATTGTGAGTATACCAGCGCCGTCATGAAGACCTGGCTAGTGTGTCTCTGCTTATGTCATATTGTGACAGTGGTACATTCTGCAATGACCACAAAACCACCAGAAACTGACCCTCAAAAGGAACTGGAAAAGTCACCGTTCTGGTTTCTGGGTAAACGTATACCTGATATAAACGCAAAAAGCCCAGAGAATAAAGAGAGGACATCGGGTGAGGTGGTCTCATCCAGAGTGTCGCCTGGTTTGCTGATTCCTGACAATAAGACAGGACAGCGAGTGTTAGAGAGCAGGCCATCTGCCACCACAGAGCTCACACAGACTACAAATCACCTCTCAGTGACAACTATAATCTCTGAGGAAATCAAACCACAGAATAACTCAGCCGTCTTCCAAGACTTACCACAATCAACAGCGACACTGGAATCTACGACTCTTATGGCGCAGATAGACAACAAGTCACTGGGACGTCCTGATTATTCAGTTCTATCTGATAACACGACTAATCTCAGTCAATCATCCACAGAAACCAATAGCTCACGAGCGGAGATTAATCCAAGGCCGGATTTAAATTGCACTGACAAAATATTCGATGTAAAGACAGGAAACATGATTTGTAGGATGGGTGGCTTAGATAATGCTACCAATGTCTACAAGCCTCTCAATGAGAATAATGAAACTAAGTATGCAGTGGAATCATTATTATCAACATTTTTAAAGGAGAAACAACCAACTAATGACGAAAACACCTCACACAACATTAAAGCAGCTCTGAATGTATCTGACGACAATTTAGAGAATGCTCCTTCCATACTGTCAGCTTTGTTTCATGTGTCGAATACGTCCAATATTTATTCTGAAGTTCATTTGAATTCAAGCGCATCATTGCCAGTCCAAGAAAAACAACAGCGAGGACCATCGCGTTCTTCTGATTTTAACATACAAGAAAGTGACACTAAATCCCTGATTGAAACTGTTTCTAATACAGATGAAGAATCGGCAGTTAACGAGACATTAAAACATGAGGGATGGGACATTACTAATCAGACAAGAGAAGAGCAGCAGAGTGGGTCGCCTAGTGACCCACAGGTCAACCATACCGAGCCAATCATCCCTGTGGCATCTGGCAGCAGAGATACAGCCCTCCATAATGACACGGCCTTGACCTCTACCTCAGGGACAGTCAATGTCAGTCATATCAGCAGACCCCATGACAGTCTACTACAGCAGGAGCAGCTCATTAAAACAGACAATCACAAGGTCCGTGAAAGCACCACCAATGCTGGACCGGACAACGCAGAAAGAGAATCCACTGAAAAAGCGCCGTTTTTCCATGTGGTTAAGGACTCACAGCCATTAATGGTGAGTGAGTCTGTTGATGTTGAAGACACCACTGCTGATAAAAAAGGCGAAAATATGGCTGAATCTTCAGACGAAAAAACAATGATAACGTCTTCCCCAGAAGAAAGTTTAAAGTCGACTTCGTCATCCAAAGAGGAGGTTAAATCACCCCTCGCTGGCACACAAGTTACCCCGTCCTTTTCTGAACCCGCGATGGTGACGTCGTCATCCCTACAAGATGTCTCACATCAGGATTACCAGGAATTGGGTCAGTTCACGGTCGATTATGATGTCACAGGTCACAGAGATGAAGATGTCACTAAGATATCCGTGTTTAAAGCGCTGGACAAGACCACTAAGCCAGTCAAAGTGGTTGCTATTCACAGAGGTGGGTAAACAATATAAAATATTATTAAAACATCGAATTTAATATAGCGCAACACTGCAAGCACAAAATATTTACAGTATAACATTTGTACAGCGTCGACCCAACGTCTTCGACGCTGGTCCAGCATTGTACAAATGTTATACAAATGTTTCGTGTTCACTGGGTATCTCCCTCGTACAGGTAGTCAGTCCATTTGTCAAACGATTGTTCAACTGGGCATTACGTACTACGGATATGGGATAGTTCGGTGGGGCAGGTTACAAAAATACAAACATCTTCATCGCTGTCCCCAAAGACCTCAATGCGCTGCTACAGAGAAACCCATAAAGCAGGTCGTGATCTGTAGACTAAGTAATTAACTTGGTGTAACCCTTACAACGCTGAAATACTTTAATGCAAACCATGTAGACCAAATGGTTTTTTTCTATTTGAAATCATCATAAATATCTTAGTTGACTCTTTCTGATTCATTTGCGTACCTAGATTATCCCAGCAAGCATGAGATGTTGTCCTGATGTTGGGTCAACGCTGGGCCACCGTCTACGACGCCGGCCCAGCATTGGCCCAACATCAGGACAACATCTCGTGTTTGCTGGGATGGGTCATTATAAATATATTTACTCTAAGTACAGTGCGGGCGGAGGCCCTAGGGTAGTGGTTAGCACCGCTGCCTTTTACGCCAGAGTCCGGGGTTCGGTTC
>OZ024906.1:94674202-94716702 GCA_964017125.1 Flabesymbios commensalis | reverse complement strand
TCGTGAATCTTTAAGAGATCAACGCCATTAAAAATGAACTATAAAAAAACGAGTCAGAGAACCACCTGGACAAATTATTCGCATAATGGGCTCTCGGAGCACGCCTTTATTTCCCAATAAATTCAAAATTTTCGATGCATTCCGTTGAATAAAACACGTTGACGCTTTTTTATTTGCACAAAATATTTTATTTGATTGACCTAGAAAACTCGGCCATTTGACTGCTGATTTTTCAACTGTACTTCCAACATTTGTAGGTCTACTAATTTTTACCAATTTGCATTGATATATAATCGACGTTACGACTTTCTGTGAAACTATTTGATTGTGGCATCACTGTCCGTTTGATGCGTCAGATTATTTCCCCGACGGAAAAAACATCACTGCATTTTTGTCATTGCAAAAAGACATGGAACATAAGCACAAAATGACGCAGAAGGAGCCCATTCTGGCGCCAGAGGACACGTTGGCATGGAGTAGGGCCAGCGACCGCGGGCGCTGGGCTTACTGCAGCTAACGTTCCGCGCGGCTCAGACATTAACGTTATAGGGGATAATATTGATGTGATGACGAGCAGATTTCCACGGATAATGGCATCATTTAGGGAGTGAATGACGCGGCGGACCGAGACGAATTGACATGTTTCACGGGTTTATTGACAGTGGGTGCGGTGGTGAGGCTCACACCGAGTGGCATCGATATGTTATCGATTGCAGACGCTGTGGTCTCTCCAGACTCACCCGGCACAGATGTAACTGACAAATACCAACTCCATGAACAGATGCCAGCTGTCTTCAATGACGTGGCGAGCTGTTACATACCACAATAGGACAGTAAGAAACATGTGACTACTTAACTCTACAAGTACTTGCGCTACATGACATTTCACAATCATATGAAGCTGACATCGCCAACGCAATTTCCAACTTTAATTGATTTAAAATTAACCCCAAGTTCAAAACTAACCGTGTTGTAATTCGCAATTTGCGCTTTATGTCTGGGAGCTGCATTATTCTGTTTTTAATTTCACTCTATATTTTTGTCGAGGAAAACAAACAGTTTAAGAACGAATAAAACGCGTCGCCCGCATTGAGAGGGTGGATAATGCTTATGTGTATATATCGATATCTTGGGGAGCTTTCTACAGCTACGTCCACAGATGTTCTCTAATTGAACGACGTAATTATTCATGTTAGCGGTTACCGCGGAGTTATTTTATTTAAATTTACACCCACCTGAAGTTGCGTCTCGCTACCGCGACCCACAACTTCAAGTGCGTGTAAATTACTAACATTTGTTTAATTTGCGACCAACCATTTGCAAATCTCAATGTTTAAACACACATTTCATTTCTAATAGCAGCGATTTAATTGACTAATAAAACATATATATATAATGGGTATACACGTCACCTGATGCAGTAGAATAGAATAATAAAAAAATTACAAGCTTATTCATGTAGGGCATATTAGCGATGGACGAACGCTCGTCAATCTTTGAGAACGGGCGTTATTTAAATGTACTAAATATAACTACATATAGCTGTATAAGTATAATAGGGGATTACCATGAAATCCTACTTTTAATTTTTTTCTCCACGCTTACTCGACGTAAAGATGTTCGGCCTTTGGGATGAAAATAACAGTATTAACCCTTTGGGCCCTCGCGATGCATTAAAGCAACATTTTACATCACTGTAAACAGACTTCATTTTCCTACAACTAAGGGTTTTATAATGAAAATTCCCATGAAGCTCATTTACCAATACACGGCAATTTTATTTAATTTTTCACCCACATCAAATCATCCTCATCCGCTACAAGTCGAGAATTGCGACAGCAATTTGCGGCTTGTAGTGGATGAGATGACAATGACAAATCCAGGCCTGAAAGGATTAAGCGTAGCTGAGCGCCTCAAAGCCTTAAAACGTGCTTTTTGATGGCGCATCACTATCAGTCCCCATTGTGCCATTTGATGGATAAATCTAATTTTTTCTTGTTTTTTGACATATGAAACGTGCTGAGACCACCCCATATAAGGGTAGACCATGTAGCCAAGAACGGCAGCCAGGTATATACCAGGCATTGACACAATACTGATTTAATGTTGGCCCATGGTCTGCAATGATGGCTTAGCATCAAACCGACATTGCGCAAGCCATGCATAACACACGCCGTTGTTGCGACGTTGAATCAACGTCGATGACGTTGATTCAACGTCGCAGCAACGTCGTGTGCCAGGTGGGATGTACTTACTGTGTAACGCCATTACGCGGCACAGCTCATCACGGCTTCCAACTGTGGGCTAATGTCGGGCAATCATCTGTGACGTTGGCCCAGCATTATCTCGCCTTTGGATCCACGTCGTGTACATCTGGACGGGAGAGTCCCTATCGTGCCATTCGCTGTGTAAACCAGCCGGCGCGCCTCAGTCATCAGGGTGTTGCGAGGCCTCCCGGCATCGATCTCTGCCTAATTTGCCTTTTACATTCTGACCTTGCCCTGCTCACGTTGACCTCTAACCCCCGGTGCGATCCACGTTCTGCTAAATGGCAATATTTTTATGCAGCTCTGTATTTTCTACGTGACCGTCTGTGCTCTGTAAGGCCTTTTTTATTGAGGTGTGTAGTATAGGGCTATAACATTACTGTGTGCCACCGCTGTGAATTAATAGATTTATTAAATAAAAAATACGCTTTTATCCTCACGAAAATGACTTGATTTATAAGGAAATATAATTCCAAAAATACTTTACTAGATTTCATGTTGCTGAATGCGTTTGGACAGTTACAGAGCCTGGTTGGTCGATAATATGGTAATTTAACTGATTTGACTAGATTTTAGCATCATTTTTACATATATGGCCTAATCCATTTGTATTTGTTGTCGACCATTTTGTATTTTTTCGGTCATTTTAGATTTTAGCGTCTATGTTGTATTATTGTTGGATAACGGAATATAAATAGGAATTTAACTATCTGGGTCCGAATTTCACTCCTTTTCTGTTCCGAGAGTTTCAAATTATATAATCCCATTTCTTTCCATGAAATTTCCCCCCAAGGTCTCGGCCAGAGGCTAACAATAGGGGATTTTATTGTACCATAAAGAACCGCCCCAAATTTCACTCCTTTTCAGCACTGTTTTCGAGATAATGCTGTTTTTAATCCAGCTAATTTGCTAATGTCATTTCAATGGTACTTTTCCGAACATTAACCCCGCGGTACTCGCGCCCTATTGGTTGGGTCGCTTAGAGAGTCATACACTCATAAACATACTTGTTTAACGAAGGATATAAGCAGCTTCAAAAATGTTTTCAACAGCAATGAACATGCGCTTATGAATCACTTGAGTTTAGGCGCAACATAAATTTTAGTAATAGTAATAGTAATAGTAATAGTAACTCTCTGAACAATATAGGTTCGTTAAAAAGAACCCTTAGGTACTATTAACATTTAACCCCAGGAGAACCCTGCAAGGGTTCTCCTGGGATTGCATGGTAATAGTACTTAAGGATTCCTTCTAAGGAACCTATATTGTTTAGATTGTAGCACACTGTATAGCATACAAAATTGAAAGTTACAAAAACAATAGTTTAGACAAAGTATATTCGTCCAACTAAATATATGAAAGCAACTTATGGACATATTGCTGTTTGCAATCCTTACGCGATCCACAGCTTTAAGCGAATGAAAATTATTCAGATCTGTCAAAGTGGAGGTCATGGTTTTTTGCAGTTAGTCGACATATTTCACATTAAAAAAAAATCATTTTTGAGGGGTAGTGATAAAAAAGGTTGCTTAGCACCGAAAGGGTTAGCTTTCCAAGCACTCAGATATTTCGTCTCGTTTACATCCCCTCAAGTGTCACCTCAACATGAAGGAAACATGTACATCGTCCCATTAGACATGAAAGGGTGTATTTGCCACTTTGCAAAGTGACAGCTACACCCTTTCATATCCAAGGTGACGATATATAATTCAATTTCATAAAACTGTATGTGGTTATGGCATAAGTCCATGGTAATAGCCTATTTCAAATACAGGCTCATAACAACATGTTTCACCCGAATGAAGTTGTAGCAGAGATCCTATATGAATAATCTATAGTTGGATGTCGCGGTAGCGAGACACCATTTTAAAACAACGGTTCTGAAACGTTACACGAATTTTTTATATGAAAGGATGTGAAATTATCAACATTTTCTAGAGTCATGATGTTAATCGAAAATACATATTAGAGGAGGAAAAAACACGTTTTGTTACATTTTAATGACTGAGAAGCAATCTTTTTTACATTGATATGTGTGGCGATTTCACTAATGTGAATAAAGGGGTACTGTGCATATTATCATCTCTCAGCCCACGTGCGTGTTCAACTAAAACCCGAAAGGCACGGTACACGACAATTGCAGCCGGTGATTGTGTTTGAGAGGTAATCTTGCAGGCAGACATGGCAGACACTATAGACGTTGGCCCAGGTTTTTCTTGTTTGCCAAGAGGAGGCTGAAATGCGAATTACAGTACGCACGCCAAATAACGCTTTCGGCCACAGAAATGCCTTCCGGGTGCGATTCCTGTTTTCCCTATATCCTACTGCACGCGGCCATTTTAAGTGCGCGCACCAAGGTCACCCTTGTCATGGGGGATCATTTTATTGTTAGACCTAGGCCTATAGGCCTACATTATTATTATGACATGGAAATATGTTATGTTTGTTCCATTTAACTGGAATATCCACCAAGCCGCTAATGTTATCCTACACACTTTGTCTAATCGTGAGTCTAGATCCACAGCCCTTGCTCGAGTCTATCACTTTGTAGCTCATGCATTTTATAGATTCATTTGACGCAGACTAGTTAACAGGATGCCGGTGAAACGAGCTCCCTGTGTGCCATGCGATTCTCGCTTATCACTTACAACGCTGAAATATCTCCGTATAAACTATGGCGACAAACGTTATCTCTTTCTGCTTCATTTGAATATAGGCTACCTATGTTATAGGTCTATGGCTAGTATAAATTGTTCAAATCTTTCAGTGCGAGGACCGTCTTTAGACGTCAGATTATGACGTCTGAAGACGGATCCAGCGCTAAGGGACATCGTAATGTGAATAAAAATGTTCAGCTATTCATAACTAGACCTCAGTGGCCCTTAGTCTATAGGCCTACAGGCACAAGTATAACATATCCAGTAATAGGCTCCTTTTTCTCTTCGATTATGATTTCTACACAAAATATGTCACGTGATGCATAAAGCGGCATTTGTAACAAACAAACAAACAAACAAACAAGCAAACAAACAAACAAACAAACAAACAAACAAAAAAAACATAACCTCTTTTGGCGGAGGCAATTATAACAGATTTACGTCGCATTGGGATGTAGGCCGATGTGGTCACGTCTAACTTGGACGACCCGTGGCATTGCGCAAAATTTATCTATCCGGAAAAATAAGATTGTTATTTCTAATTTCCTTTATCCTAATTAAAGACATCCAGATAGATTTATTTTAGATGGAATGTTAATCTGCACGCTGTATGGGAGCACTGGTTTGTTATTGCGTCTGAACTGTGACGTTATCCTCATCGGTATGAATTATCCCATCTACAAGGGGTGGCCCTGAACAATTGGCTGCGGTGTGGTTGTGATAATTGAATGATTCTTGATGATGTTTGCTAATCGCCTGACACTAAGGGTGAGGGAATCTAATCAGGAATATTTCTCATTACAGTTAACTCGATAATCGTTTCCGTGTTATTCCTACAGTGTAAGTGCGTGTAAGTGAGCACTGCGAACACACGATTCAACCATCACGACGCGCGCTCATATTAGAATAGATCACAAGTCATTCTGCTTTTATGAAATACATTTTAAATATGTGAATAAGGCTCCAGTATTATATCTGTATATCAAATAAGAGCTCAAAATGCACTTATTTTATGGAATATACCATTTCTCTTGAGCGAATTTCGTTACAATATTGCAAATAATGCAAAATTTTATGGTTCACAGGGTTAAACTTGAAGTGATAACCAGGTCTATATAATAGCCGTTTTCAGCATTCTAAACAAGGCCTTCAAACATGACAATTTGAAGAAGAAATTGGCATGGGATTTGACAGATTGATTGAGGCCTAAGTTTTGATAACAGTTGTACATATATAAGTACATTTACCTACTTGAAGCGGTGGGTCGCGATAGCGAGACACAACTTCAAGTGGGTAAAATAATATATTGTAGACCTTAGCGCTTTAAGGGTTAATTAAAATAATTAAAAGAGGTTGGAGAACCGATAAATTTAGACTTTTTTTTCATGTGAATCTCTTTTAAAACCTGTGAAACTGTAAAATAGACTTTATGTTAAAGCAAAACTGAACGTTTACTGAATATAGTGAATTAACAGCTTAGCTGATAATTTCACTATCTAACTACACTGAAATATTTCGTACAACCCACGACATCAGAGGGATATTTTTAATTTGAAATCATCATAAATGTCTTAGTTAGCTCTTTCCGCTTCATTTAAATACCTATTATGTATTCATAGTATTATTTGAATACCTGTTATGAATCTACGGCCATTAGAAATACGTTTGAAGTCGATCCCCGTGCTGTAACGGTAAAGATCGTCTGCGAACACAGCCCTTGAACTTGGTAGCGGGGGATTTTGTGGCCTCTTTGTCTGATGGCGGACGCAAAGAATAATCTGTGTTGATTGTTCCACAAATTTCTGAGATAACAATGTGGACAGGTCGCCTTGATAGATGTTCGTATGACGGCTCCAACATGTAGCCTAAGTGAGCATAAGCGACATGGTTCCTGTCTTACCCAGCGACACTCATGAAGTAATAGTTCACACAAATTTTCATGACTATATAGATTACCCCTGTAATCCTAGTACCCTGTAGGCCTAGTACCGGGGGGGGGGGGGTCAATAACTTGCGATAATGATGATCTGAGTAATTCAGCGGGTAATCAAGAGTTTGACAGAAGGACCTTAATTAATGACCCCGGTCAGGAAAACAGGCGAATTGGTCTGGATTGGGACCCCAGACAGACAGTGGATGGCACACCATGGCCACGTTTGTTAACCCCCGTAAACAAACACTCAATTTGGGTCAAAGTTGTGTCATTGCTGGGTCAACGTCTGGGACGTTGACCCAGCAATGACACAGCTTTGGCCCGATCTGTCTTGTTATTCACCCCCCCCCCCCTCCATCCACGACCTCTCGCCTCCCGTGACGTCTTCAATTCCCAAAAACAGTGAAAGCTCGCAGTGCCAGTAAATGTTGACATGCAAGAGTAACAGTTTTTAGAAACCTCTGGAGATTCCGAGGATGTGTTTTCTTGGCCCGGGTGAATGTGGGCGGCGGATCAGCACATACAGCAGACGAATGCCTTCTGGATGTTTCTGCTGTACATGCAAGCTTTTCTTTGACATTAAAATACACAGGTGACGTCAGTCTATTGTTAAAACAGTAGATACGGATCTAAGAATCTACTGTTATTGGTAATAGTGGCCAGGTCGGGCACACTATACGGGTTTAATCATGAAACTGTATGGCTTATGTTGCATGGTTTAACCACACTGTCTATAGAATTGGGGTTTTCTATATAAAATCTTGTAATATATGTGCCTATTTTGTATATTTTAAATCAAAGAAAGAACCCAATTTCGATAGATTCGTAGACCCGAACGTAGACCTGCATTCGGATCTACGAATCTATCGAATTTTGTTCTTTCTCTTTGACTTATTTCGTGGATTTTTTCTCTCTCATTTTCCAGTGCAGATGTATATTTACGTCTTGCGTTTGAAATGAAATGAAATGAATCGGGCTTTAGGCCACCTTTGTGCAAATATAGGCTAAACTGGGCCAGGAGAACCTCCTGAGGATGGTAAGATGATTGAGATGACACTGTCCTCCAGACACAGGATTCGAAATTCGAGCCCTGGCGGTCTGAGGCCGAGCACGCTTCCTCTCGGTCACGGAGGCTCCCCACAATACTGACTTTCACACGTGGATGGTGAAGAAACATTTGTGTTTCTTTCAAACCGCCGAGACCGGGAACCGAACCCCGAACTCTGGCGTGAAAGGCAGCGGTGCTAACCACTACCCTAGGGCCCCCGCCCCGTCTTGCGTTTAATGGCGAAGACTCGTCTTTGAATTATTTATTATTGTAATATCACATGTGCTACATGTATTAGGAGAGTATAGTTTTATACTTCAGTGCTTTAAATTCCCTAGTACTTCCCCTATGAAGTTTTTATGAGTAATTTGATTATTTTCTAGTTGAGAAAAATCGATATATTTCTGTATTACAAGTTTAGTGCATAACATTTGTGCGATGCAGTGCTAGGTATGTTAAGAGATTATTTGATTAGCTGTCTTTCAAATATATATAGATTTATTGAGATCCATTTGGAAACACATTCAAATGTCCACTTTCATGACTATAGCGACTGGTACAATTTAATTAGAATTCTCTACATAAGTTGTATGCATAATGGTATTGTTGCATGCTATACTCGGATTGCTTGTCAAACTCTGTGTTCAACCACGCTACTTTATTAGGCCTAATTACCTATAGTCTCATTTTATTAACCTACCTGATGGATATTCTCCTTTGATGTTGTTATATGGCTCCCGGCAGCCATACACCAGAAGGAGAAAATTTTCCAATCAGCAGATCTCCCATAACTTGTTAAAGAAAGTGGCCTCGTAGCCTATAGGTGCTGGTCACCTGTCGCCACTTGCCTCTATATGAACAGTTTTATTCATGTATATTTTATACACAGTCATGTACTTGTACTTGTAGAACGCCTAAAATAATAAATAAACTCAAGTATAGTTGTGAAGTCGTGCCTTGCCATCTTCGCCGTTTGTAAGTCTCGTCAGTGGCAGCTGTAAGTGGAACTCCAGCGCCGAAAGCGATCAGAGCGTTTTGGACTGAGATATCCTTGTCAGGCATAAACAGCCGAGGGGAAAACATACAACCAGCTACAACGTTTTGCTTACATTTGTGTTTTTGGAGGTGGTATCAACAAGCAGCTAGTATCACAGGTGGATGGCTGCAGGGCGCATAGGGCCTATATATATATGTTTGATTCAGTGCAATGTAAGGTCAACTCGTAAAGGTAATGTGGGGGTTCCCCCTATTAAAAAAGGGTGGAGTCTTGCACAATGAGCCTTCTATTAAGGCCAAATTACTTAACGAACAGTTTCAGTCAGTTTTTGTAAAGGAGGATGTCTCCTCCGACATTCCAAAACTCGATGGCGACCCCTTCTCCTCTATCGGTAACTTGACTATCATCACAGCTGGAGTAGAAAACTAGTATCACGGCTTTTGAAAATCTACTTCAATTCGTACATGTGTTAGCAAGGTGGTGCAACAGCAATTCAAAGCAAAAGATAGAACTCTTTTAGCATAGGTAAATATGCGGAAACTGTGAGTAAGGCCTACTGGTCGTCGTATGCGCTTGTTGACGACTCGTTAGAAAGAGCATCAGCATGTCTAAAGAGGGTATAGTGGCCCTATACCTACAGAAAGCAGACGCACGCACCAGAGCAGGTAGCAACAATTTTAAACACATTCGGACACATAAAACAACGAATTTTTACAAACGAAGAGTTCTATAGCCGGAACAAATCACGTTCAGTGATCACATATATAAAGCACTAACCACGGAGAATTCCTCATATCTCAGTGATGTATTGCATTTCGAGAATCGCCAACAAACTCTGAGATCCAAGACCATGAAGTTAATACGTCTTGGACCGCGTTCAAAAAGATATCACGGACATTCTGCAGCACATTTGTGGAATAATTTGCCTCTTAACATACCAGAAACAAAAGCTGTCAATATCTTTCGGAAAAAAATAAAAAGCACACCTTTTTGCTATTATGGTGAATGATTGCCGTCTGATCAGTTTAGAGTGAGACCGGCTTATGGCGAGTGGCCACCGGTCAGCCAGTTTACTTATTACTAATTCAGCTGCGGCCGTTTCATGTGGCGTGGAGGTCGGTTTTGCCACCAAACCTCGGTGGTACATGAATATTTCAGGCTGAATGGTTTTACACACAGTAAATCAATGGCGAGGGTACGCAGTCTTAAGCCCTTGCCTGTTTTAATCACTCTTATCAGTATAATAAATAAAGGCTTTTGCAAGTGAAACGTGTCAGCAACAGCTACATATTTAAAGTAATAAGTTAGCCATAGCAAAAAAAATAAGCCATAGAAAATATGATTAATATATCAATTATAATTTGGTGATGCTAGGGTTAATAGTCTAATATGTTGCTGTTGGTTCGAAATTTATATAAAAAAGATAAGTGTATTTTTATTTTCAAAACCAGTGAAGTGCCAAACTATAGAATTCAAATTTTAACCTAAATCAGGTTAAAAACAGATCAAAAAATTTTTTTTTATTCAGCCAATTGAACACACAACCATTGACGTTTACGGCGCAGATTGGGGGACGAGATATATTATGTTATAAATTATGTTGTGTAATGTTATTTACTAAAAACAATAACTATAAATCAGATAAGTCATAATGCCGACCATCCGTCCATATGATATACAAAAAATTAATTATATGGATCGATTTTCAGCAGCCAGATTTAAATTAAATATTGAAAGCATAACCAAGCACTTTTACTATAGTTTGCATCGATAACTGTAGGCCCCCTATTTTTATAACAAATCATTAAAATACATTATGATCAGGTGAACTTAATTTAGCTATCCATATATCACTATAAAGCGATAATTCTACGGACTGTTTCTAGATTTACCGAGTACAGTTTGGATAAGCCATGCGGGACTCGTCTCCGCGGTTCAGCCAACGAACACCCGCCATTACACAGCAATCCCGGTGCTTGTTCAAGTAGATTTAACAAAGCCCACACCGCCTATGCATATATAAGAGACAACAGATAATGAGGGATCTTGACACCATGTCCATTTTTAAAATAGCACTCAGTTATTTTTATATGTGATTAATATTTTATTATTTGATTCAACTATATCAGTCAGACTATTGTAATCTAGTTTTTATTTTGAAGCAAGTTAGAGATGGCTGTCCTGATTAAAAAAAAACTTTAACTTGCGTCTTGATTGTTTGCAGGCTCAATAGCAAAGTGTCTGAGCATCTGACGTGGGTTTGCACTGTCAATGCAATGGCTAGTGGTATAGTTCAAAGGTATCCTCGCGTTATATCCAGTGCTCCACACTGTTTGAAGGTTGAGGGTTGCATTACTCACTTGTTATCAAAAGACTATCTTTCCATGCAATTATTGCTAGTATATGACTACGCCTAACGTTTTCGATACATGTTAAGTCAAGCTGCATGGCCGCGACGGCGTTTGTGTAAGAGTAGAGGTTTTGCATTGTGACTTAATTGTGCATACGATCGTATCTGTCTACATATTATGTAGACGAGGATTTGCATTGTGACAATCGTGATAATATCTCTTATTTGCTTGACTGGTTATTTTTATGAAGAATTAATCCTTTCGCCGCTAATCACGACTTTAGTTAGCGAGTATAAAGTCGTTCAACTTTTTAATTTGTTTTATCAGCAGGTTAAATTAATGTTATTGGAAACGAGAATTAAACAAAATTATTATGAGTTATTGTCAGTCACTCACTTGTAAGTGTAAATATAAATAGGATAAGGTACAGCTTTAACCCTTTGTCCTGCCAAATAGCTTTTTTAATGTATGGTTCACAACTGCTTTCTAATTTCCATATTTCTCAATAGATTATATATTTATGGGTCGCAAAATTACGCATACAGCACAACAAGATGCGATCGGTATTTGAGGCAATTCTGCGACATCAAATCACAGCCTGTGCACCTCCTTGAGGCCATTTACGCTTTGTTTACAGCGCCTTTTTGCTTCCGTATTCCTCAGCAGCCCTCATCAGCCAAATACAGCGGAGAGCTTCTACATAAATCACGTGATCCATCCATCATTACCAAGCTGTTTTTGATAGGTGGAATTCCGCAGAGACCGCACGCGGCTTTACCATAGAATCAATTATTCCAGACGTGCCGAGGAAAAGTCGAATAAAACCGCTACAATTTTGCAATACTAAGCTACACCGCGGTGGCTTTCTTGGCTTGATAGAGAATCTAGTAAAAACTGTGCCGGAATGCTGACTACTATTTGGAAAAAAGCAGGTTAGACGAGAAATATACATCAAAATACCGCTATATTTCAAGATGGCCGCCAATTGACTTTCACTTTTTTTTAAATGCGATCAATATGACTTAAAAAAAAGTATCAGATACTGGCTGTATTACTAAAGTAAAATATATAATTTATTCTCCACATATTTGCAATTTGACAAAATACAATTTATTTTGTTTACCCATTAGAAGTTGTGTTTTCTGACGCGACCCACAACTTCAAACTGGATACGAATTACTCGTATAGGCCTATGTACAATTCAAACATATAGGCCTACCAATCTACACATAGGCCCACCAATCTAGAAAATTTATGTAATGCTTATTTCTCACTAAAATGTTCTTGTTTTCAGAACAGGGGCGGCGGAGCTAGCTTTTCAGTGAAGGGGGGGGGCTTAAATTTGACAAAAAAATATATTTTACTGTAAAGGTCGAGGTGCCCGCCCCGGGGAAATGTTTAATTTCCAAAGGCTTTCTCATGCAATCTAAGGCATATCGGGCACGGTATCTCACACAGTATATCGCCAAATCACAAGAAAACCCCTAAATAAAGTGATGATTTGTTCCTGAATGGGGGGGGGGGGGGTAAACCCGCCACTGCAGGACAAATGTAAAGGCTGAACACGGCCATAAACGTGATCAGCACTTTAAGGGTTCGATGTTGGAGAGTAATGTATTCAAATTTGATTTAAGCGCAGTGACATCGGAATTAAACCTTAAAGCGCTGAATATTCTTGATGAAAACCTTGGAGACCAAAGGGTTTTTTTCAATTTTAAATCATCATAGCTGTCTTAGTTAGCTCTTTCCGATTCATTTGAATACCTATGTTATGGGTCCACGACCATTATAAAAATGTTGACTCTCAGCGCGGGGATAGACTGTAGACGTCAGAATCTGACGTCTACAGACGACAGATTCTGACGTCTAAAGTCTATCCCCGCGCTGTAAGGGTTAAAGGGTCCCATTTGGCGTTTGCAAGCTACGACCCTTGAGTCCCACAGCGCCACGCGGAATACCAATGGACTGTGAACAGATGTGAGGCCTGGGGAGCTGGGCTGTGCGGGGCCATCCATGGAGGTCCCCCGGGCCAACAACACGTCCTGTTTGCCGACCGCTCCTCACAGGATGTGCAGGGGACGTAGAGGAGGGGGTCACAGGGAAATGTCCTCTTTTAACAGCCTCAGATCAATATACCAATCTCCATCATGGATTCACGTGGGTTCTTTAACGAGTCACCTAGATTCTAGGAGTGTGATTGGTCGAGATCGACCAATCACATGCCTAGGATGTAGGTCAACCGCGCTGCTGTACAACATAGTGCACCATCACCAGGCCACACGGCATGGACAGGTTGGCTCCATAGATATTCATAGGCTCGTGTATGACTGATTTCTGATTGTTGTCTCCGCTGTCACGAAATATTGGCCCAAATTTCATTCAATGATCATTCAACGTCTGAAACACTGGTCCACACTTAGACCACTATGGCGGGATCCTGTTGTGACAGGACATTGCAATCCGCTGATAACATTCTGCCCATGCACCTGTGTTTCAGTAGGCAATTGTTATTTTAACGAAAGCATGGGCCAGATTAAATTTTCAAGGAAACATCTAATGTGAATACATGAAGGATGTTGCCGTTCTGAATAAATGAATTTGAGTGAATGAATTTATCTTGTTATACTAAAAAGTCGATTAATATTTACATACATTGACCTATAAGAGTCCCGTATTCAAAAATTAAAAACGGGGGCTCGCTTAAAATTTGGCAGCCCTTCGACCTTATATTTTGAGCATTAAATAACAAATTTTAAGACTCTTTAAATCACTGAAAATACAGTGTGATCTTCTGTGTGTTTGGCTTCCGCATAAATAACTATAATATGTTCTGTCGAAAATATAAGTCATCAATTCCTAACAACGTAATACATGGCCCCAGTTCTGAACCGAACAATTGGCTCACAAAATAGAAGAATTGCTTACTACAACCCGTACGTGCACGTTTACAACACGTGTATGTTTTTCAGTCAAGTCTTACACTAAATATAGCGACTTTAGTGGCGCACAGCTCCTATATTTTGATGTAGACATCTGTCACATTGTGTGTAACAAAGTTGTTCCGCTGTGGTATTGTTTGTGGATCATCTCGCTGTATCACACTGGGCACGCGATGTTGTTGCGATGTTGAATCAACGTCGTGTGCCCGGTGGGATATGCATATATAGGCCTATATGCCTATGCATATATAGGCCTATATTGAAATTAACCCTTTGACTTCCAGGCCGGGGTGCATGCCAGGATCCAGATATACTGGTGTAGGAGTTCTATTTTTCGTCATTTGAAGCTGGAATTGCTAACGCAATTTCCAGCTTCAAATGACGAAAAATACATGAATGTAGTATATATTTGACGAAAATTTGTGTCATTTTATGGTTACGTTCATTGACGAATGACGACGGAAATTTCCGTCATGTATGGTAGTGAAAAGGTTAAGGTCATATTTACATCTGGCATTAACGGATCTGGCATTAGCGGAATCATGTTAACAAATTTCTTTCAAACAAGTATTTTGACTCGGACCACTATAATAATACAATGAACCGATTGTAAAGCCTTTTTATCTCCGCTAAAATCTGGTCATTGATCAATATGCGAAAGAAAATATGAGGCGATTGCACAATGTCATGTTCCAGATGAGACCTAATCACACTCACTATGGTCTCAAGGTCCTTCATATCGTCACATGTTGTGATTACTTGAGCGCCTGTCATGATTGTGTAACATCGTGGTAGTCTTCGACGTTGGGCCTAACTTGTATTTATAAATGCTATACAAAGTTGTGACCCCGGGAAACACGTTCTGGCTAATAAAAGTGGCCACGGCTGTAAGTGACGTTTTATGTGGCCCTACCATATTGCGTTCTGTCGGCAATAGTTGCAAATTGTTGGTCTCAAATCAAAAATATAGGCTAGCTACGCATGATGTCCACCAAAATATTAAACTTTGGAAGTCGTATTGATAGTAAAAGTTCATATCTGACACTTTGCAGTGTTATCATGGGTTTTCACATGTGGAGTAGTATCTACATGCCTACACTGTAACCATGGGTTTTCACATTTAGGGTATTATCTGAATGCCATACACCGACTAAGTTCTCACTGATCAAATGCAAAGATCGTTACTTCTATATTCCATCTAAAAATATATATGACTGTAAAACATAATCTGGCTACTATTCATATTTAACATATCATTTATTAATACATATGTAGACCCTATATACATGTATCCTACAAATTAGAAATAAATAATGAAACACATTTACTACTTGGGAATTTGATTTCCTGGTATTCTACATATTTTTACGTTTGGAAAGATAAAAAACGCTTTAAAAAATGGTTCAAATAAAGCCAATAAGGCGGGGCATCCCCTTTTTAATTTCGTATTTGAAAGAACAAATGTTATTTTATATACGATCATCAACGTTATGTAATGTGCCAGCAACACAATAATTCAGTTTGTACAATGTACGCTTGCTAACATGACCATAGCCTGTGAGCGGAGGGCCTATCTGCAAATCTAAAGAAATAAATGGACTTCTTGCATGATTGCGGCGGAATTCTATTACGCCAGAATATAGTGTTGACGCCGTCTGCATCTGCAGAAACAAGGAACCTTTGCCTTGAAATGATATCAGCTGCACGATAGATTACAGGCACTTCACCTCCATCCCATGGGGTTTTCTTTTGCCAATTTATCAATATCCTATGATAGAAAAGGATTGCAAATTTCTCATAGTATATAACATATTAATTGTGAGTTATTGTCCACCACGGTTAAAGATTCATACAACTGCAAAATGGGCATGCGTGGGACGGTCAGCTGTAGGCCTACATTAGCCTATAGAGTACACTTTGACGGCATTAATATTAGGGACTGAACTGATTACAAGATACTACTCCAATGAGAAATTGGCCTAATGTTGTTTTAATGTTAGACCAAGGTCTGTGACGTTGGCCGACATTAAACCAACATTTGGTGAGTGTGCTGTGTTGGCAGGGAAATCTCTCACTGTCAATATGCTGTGAGTCGACTGTTTCCAGACCCCCATGGTACCACAACCGTTTGTGTCTCAACACAAAGCCCACATGAGAGATTTGGTGAATTATTTCCTCATAGATGTCGCTCAAGTATATAGAGTTTATATGATTTGGGGACTTGCTCTTAATGCCGCGATGTGTATGAAACGCATATAGTATTATTATCTTGGCTGATAACTGTGGATGTGGGCTGATATGTCATTGTGGAGTGTCCAGGGGCCACTGTGGCATTCTGGGGATACCCTTTACCAGTGTATTTTGACAGTTATACTATACCTTTAAGCCTACTTTGGATTAAGTTCTAGTACAATTGCTATGCATATCATACGCTCAGAGCATAAGTGAATGTCGATAATATCATAAATTATGGATAATATATAAAAAGCTGTAGCTAACCGTATAGGCATGAGTGAGTAAATATTGCTTTGTGTCGCTTTTTGTACAATCATGGCAATATCGCGAGACAAGGAAGCTCAGAAGTCTGGACTATGCCCCATCCTTATCGAATGGAGGGCTCCATGCAAGGAAGAATGAAACAAATCATTTTATTCAGCTCCAATGGAAACAACAGGTCGGCAGACCAGACCCTTTGGTACCATCAGAGCAAAAGAGGAAATTATGAAAGAGAAAAATGAAATATGGTTAAACATGTTAAAAAACAATATCAGTAAAAAAAATCAATTTTGATTCAACATGTCACATATATAACAGTGATTTATATTACATACAGTATTATATTTACTAATACAGATTTTTTTTATGTATTCAGTGAAACCAGTTATGCTGTGTGTAGTTGCTTTATTTAATTTTATTAAAGGCGTGTTGTTAATGACAATGGGTAATTGGTATCTAATGCATTTACGTGAGAATTCGTGTTTAACTATGGAGTTTCGCAAATTGGTGCATGTGAATTTCTAAACCAGTTTGGAAAGTAAAATTTTGAAAATACACAGGTAAACAATCATTTGTATATTTAAAATAAAATTTTAGCTGTTGAACATAATGCAAGTCATATATTTTTAATACGTTAAGCTTTTTAAATATGGGATCAGTATGAGAAAATAAATGACTTTTGTTTATTATTCGAATAGCCTTTTTTTGTAATTTGTGGATACGCTTAGAGTCGTGTCCCCATGCCAGTAAACAATAATTAGTATGTGTGAGAATAAGAGAATTGTAAATTGTTAGGGGTGTTGTTTGAGGGAGCTGGTATTTTAATTTGTTTATTATTCCTATAGTTTTAGAAATTTTATTTGCTACTTTGGTCACATGATTTTTCCAAATTAGATGTTTGTGCAAAATTAGTCCTAGAAAATCAAATTGTTCAACACACTCAATTTTTTCATTGCTTATTTCTATCTTTGGTATATATAGAAAACATTAGATCTTGGCCCCAATGATGGTAAACTGTTGCACCACCGTCTGTGCGTCTAACCCAGCATTATACCACCTCTGGTAACCAAGCAAACACGAGACGTTGACCCAATTTTGAAATAATGCTGGGCCAGCGTGGCAGACGGTAGGACAACAATAATCCATCATTGTACCAGTTTGGTTTTCTATCCCCTTTTTAAATAATAAGAACGAAATGGTGGAGGATGATTGGTCTTCAACAAGACGTAAACATTTTGTCGAGAAAATATAAGTATTCCCAACAATTTGCATAATAATAACAGCCGATAAAAATGCAGATGGCCACTAGGCTATGTTGATAACACATGTAGCGACGTGCCTTTTAGATTCATAGTGACTGACTCCGTCAGACATGCAAACATGCCACTCGGCATGCGTACATGGTCACGCCAAGTGAACAACAGCAGGCCAGGGCCACGCAAACCATCCATTGGCATTGTTAATCACAGTAACACAGATAATGACGTCATCGTGACCTCTGCCTGCTAACCCTTACAACGCTAAAATAGGTTTCTGTAACTATGGAGACCAAATGCGTTTCTTCAATTTGAAATCATCATAAATATCTTAGTTATTAGCTCTTTCCGCTTTATTTGGATAACTATGTTATCTGGTTATGGGTCTATACGACCACTAGAAATATTTTACTCTTTCGGCGCGAGGACCGCCTTTAGACGTCAGATTCTGACGTCTAAAGTCGGTCCCCGAGCTGAAAGGGTTAATATAATAACGTGCCTTAGCTGCCAGAGTGTCGTTTTTGTCACTCAAATGTCCATACTACACTCTAGTTGCTAGAGGGTCGGTGTGTTGCGTAATATTATTTGCATATAGATAGAACCTCGCTAAACGGACCACCGAAGGGACTTAGAAAAAGTATTTAGAACATCTCGATACTTTGGTCTGATTGAAGGCTTGATTTTCATTTGTGACAAATCCACCTGGCTTCTTTTTGGGGAAGTTAACTCAGGTAAAGCGCCACCTGGTGAATAACTATGAACATAAACAGGCCTCTGGCTGTGATGGGTTGCAGTCACCCGCGCGGTGGGTTCTGGGTATACCCACAGCCTGATGTCGATACGCAGTGGTCTACCACTTTAATTTATTGTCGCCAGGCATACATGCAACTTTATAAAATCTAGGCGACTTGTAATAGTAGTTATTTTGCAGATCAACGGTAGATATATCGTTGTTTTAGGAGACAAAAACCAGTAGAACGGCTCAGAAACTGAAAGGAATATTCTCCCACAGAGAATCGATACAACTTGTAACATGTCTGTTTTTTACCCCTGTGTATCTTTGTGTGTAAGTCGACGTCAATTCACTGTCACCGGACTTTTCAAACTCGTTTTAGTTGCCCACCCTTGCCCAGTGAGGGGGTGAGTGTGGACGGGATGGCCTACATGGTTTTCACTAATTTTGCTATTAAACAAATAATATCAATCAACTAGGGACCATCTCCATAGATGATTATACATGACATAGTGTGGTAAGCTTTTACACTCCCAACGAGTATAAATTATATAATAATTATATTAGATGATGAAGTAGCAAAACGTCGAATTTTCATATAATCTAATCTTTATGTGAACTAAATATTTTTTGTGTAATTTCTGCTCCATGACTTTGATACTTCGAATAAATTCGATTTAATAAAAATATTTTATTCAAGCAAAATATCTTAATCCAGCACAATTAAGACATTGAATATAGTTGAGCATTTGGTGAAATAATGCCGTTTATGTTCACTTTGAGATGTGGATAGTCACAGCAATCTCGAAATTAATTAATACTGGGCCACGGTATGCAACACTGAGCCAGTTTGATACCAGCATAGGGTCAACTACTTTTTCCAATGGTTGCTAATAATAGCTGTGCAGATGAAGATGAAAAATAAAGCACCCCTTGTAAATAATAACGTGTCTAATTTTAATCAGTTCAGTGTTGGGCCTCTGCCGTGGTAGTCATTACTACCGACTGCCAGCGCCCGATAGCTCGTCCCCTGTACAAGTAGGCCTATTCATGTTTCAAAGCTACCAGTAACCACGCTCACTTTAAAAGATGCAATATTGTAGGGAGCCCCCGTGACGGAGAGGCAGCGTGGTCGGTGTCAGACCGCAAGGGTATCCTATGGGCAGTGTCATCTGATTGTTACTGGCTCATTTCAGCATGGATATAGCCATTCATTCATTCATTCATTCATTCATTCATTCATTCATTCATTCATTCATTCATTCATTCATTCATTTGAACAGATACACATAGTCTTGTACATATGTTCATTTTAATGACGCATAAGCCTGCATAGACTTACCGTCGTCAATAAATATCTATCTATCTATCACAAGACGCTCAGTCGTGAACAATTGGTTTATCTCCCGGTTGTCAGCGTCTGGGCTAGCGAGGTGGTAGTCTATAGTAATGTGGTTTCCGGCCTTACATCGTGATCTACATAAACAAGTGGAGTGTGAAAAGAAGAGTGTGAAAAGAAGCCAAGCTGTTTCAAATACGCTGTGTCTTTCTGTTATGTGTCTAGACATAGTTTGGATTGGTATTTTACTACCGGGCCTGGCCAAGTTATACCCAGCCAGGAAGCAATAACCTTGTACAATGTACATGAAGACTCCTCACTCCGTTATCACTATGTACATGGAGACGCCTTACTACGCTATTACTGTGTACATGGAGTCACCTTACTCCGTTATTACTCTGTACATAGAGACGCTTTACTCCGTTATTACTATGTACATAGAGACACCTTACTCCGTTATTACTGTGTACATGGAGACGCCTTACTCCGTTATTAGTGTGTACATAGAGACTCCTTACTCTGTTATTACTGTGTACACGGAGACGCCTTGCTCCGTTATTACTATGTACATAGAGACACCTTACTCCGTTATTACCATGTACATGGAGATGCCTTACTCTGTTATTATTGTGTACATAGAGACTCCTTACTCTGTTATTACTGTGTACACGGAGACGCCTTGCTCCGTTATTACTATGTACATGGATACGCCTTACTCCGTTATTACTGTGTACATGGATACGCCTTGCTCCGTTATTATCGTGTACATAGAGAATCCTTACTCCTTTATTGATGTGTACATGGAGACGCCTTACTTCGGTATTACTGTGTACATGGAGACGCCTTACTCCGTTATTAATTGTGTACATGGAGACGCCTTACTCCGTTATTACTGTGTACATGGATACGCCTTCCTCCGTTATTACTGTGTACATAGATACGCCTTACTCCGTTATTATTGTGTACATGGAGACGCCTTACTCCGTAATTACTGTGTACATGGAGACGCCTTACTCCGTTATTACTGTGTACATGGAGACGCCTTGTTCCGTTATCACTGTGTACATGGAGACGCCTTGTTCCGTTATAATTGTGTACATGGATACGCCTTGCTCCGTTATTACTGTGTACATGGAGACGCCTTGTTCCGTTATAATTGTGTACATGGGGACGCATTGCTCCGTTATTACTGTGTACATGGATACGCCTTACTCCGTTATTACTGTGTACATGGAGACGCCTTACTCCGTTATTACTGTGTACATGGATACGCCTTCCTCCGTTATTACTGTGTACATAGAGACGCCTCACTCCGTTATTACTGTGTACATGGAGACGCCTTACTCCGTTATTACTGTGTACATGGATACGCCTTCCTCCGTTATTACTGTGTACATAGAGACGCCTTACTCCGTTATTACTGTGTACATGGAGACGCCTTGTTCCGTTATTAATGTGTACATGGAGACGCCTTGTTCCGTTATTAATGTGTACATGGAGACGCCTTACTCCGTTTTTACTGTGTACATGGAGACGCCTTGCTCCGTTATTACTGTGTACATGGAGACGCCTTGTTCCGTTATTAATGTGTACATGGAGACGCCTTACTCCGTTTTTACTGTGTACATGGAGACGCCTTGTTCCGTTATCACTGTGTACATGGAGACGCCTTACTCCGCTTTTACTGTGTACATGGAGACGCCTTGTTCCGTTATCACTGTGTACATGGAGACGCCTTACTCCGTTATTACTGTGTACATGGAGACGCCTTACTCCGTTATTACTGTGTACATGGAGACGCCTTGTTCCGTTATAATTGTGTACATGGAGACGCCTTACTCCGTTTTTACTGTGTACATGGAGACGCCTTACCTCGTTATTACTGTGTACATGGAGACGCCTCGTTCCGTTATCACTGTGTACATGGAGACGCCTTGTTCCGTTATAATTGTGTACATGGAGACGCCTTACTCCGTTTTTACTGTGTACATGGAGACGCCTTACCTCGTTATTACTGTGTACATGGAGACGCCTCGTTCCGTTATAATTGTGTACATGGAGACGCCTTACTCCGTTTTTACTGTGTACACGGAGACGCCTTACCCCGCTATTACTGTGTACATGGAGACGCCTTACTCCGTTATTACTGTGTACATGGAGACGCCTTGTTCCGTTATAATTGTGTACATGGAGACGCCTTACTCCGTTTTTACTGTGTACATGGAGACGCCTTACCTCGTTATTACTGTGTACATGGAGACGCCTCGTTCCGTTATAATTGTGTACATGGAGACGCCTTACTCCGTTTTTACTGTGTACACGGAGACGCCTTACCCCGCTATTACTGTGTACATGGAGACGCCTTGCTCCGTTATTACTGTGTACATGGGGACGCATTGCTCCGTTATTACTGTGTACATGGAGAATCCTTACTCCTTTATTGATGTGTACATGGAGACGCCTTACTTCGGTATTACTGTGTACATGGAGACGCCTTACTCCGTTATTAATTGTGTACATGGAGACGCAGAAGGTCAAAGGTCAATTTCAAAGCCAAATATGATTTTTCAAGAAATGAAGCTAGCAACAAGTGTAATACCTCATTTTCATGTGATTTTGACTGGGCAATCTATTTCTAAAACTATTTTGATTATTTAAGATCATCTATAATAATAAAAGGTCAATTTCAAGTAAGCAAAAATATCATTTTTACCAAAATAATAACATTCAGGACCTTGAATAATCAGGTATTGGTAAGAACGCATCATGCTATTTCTGGAACTTGTTTCTTTTCGCTTGTAGACTTTTAATATCCATGCCGTCTCCGATGAGGAAATGAGGTGCGGGTTATGCTTTATCGCCACTGTGTGGCCCGCTACCTGTTTTAATACAGGGAAGCGCTGGTTTGGCAGCAAATGGAGAATAATGGCTACCATTGGAGAATAGGCCACATGTGATGGGAATACTAGCCAGCCGCTACAGTCATTAATCTCCTTCTCTAAAACTACAGGCATCGCAATAGCATCAGCTCAATACTGGCCAATGTATACGATGTTCATCCAGCATTGAACTGATATCTGTTGACTCCGTTGTGTTCGACACTAAATTAAACAGACTATATCTAAATCATCTCCACTGTGGTATATAGTTTTTATAGCCGCCGAACCAGATCTAGTTAATGTCGGGAACATAAGTCAAGCATTGGTGCAGTGTTGAAAAACGTCTGTTGTTGACTGACATATATAGGTGCCTACATCTTCTACTCATCAACCAAGGTGAGATGACATATTTTACAACATCAGAAACTAACCGTATAATTATTGGGACCATAATAATAACAAGTACGACTGGTGAGGCTATAGGCATCATATAAATTCGCAGCCCAGTTTTGCTTAGTCAGACATACCCGGTATGACTGGGCCGCATAGCTCATTTACTGCGCGAGGCCCAGTCACACTGACAGCCATTTTGTTGACACAGCCAGCTGTGTAAAAACCACACTCACGTTGCCTACAAAAAAACTCGGATGCCAAGAAATTTAGACGAATATTTCAAGTGCCTCTGAAAACTAGGCCATTTTCAGCAGGCGTAAACTTGTGATCTTATTGGAACTATTACATTTAAAAATGGAGGTCAGTGTGTCAGAGCCTTGCGATGTCATCAGGGTAAGTCAGACACAGGAAGATTTTTTCAGTTTAGTGTAATCAAGGTATTGGTGTAAAGTTACACATATAGACATGTTTTTTTTCGCGTTTGCATCAGATTGGAATCTTATCAAAATAAATATCAGTAAAACATTCCTATTACCAATAGATACTAAATTCGCATTTTGAGTGTACGACTTCATTGTCTTGTTCAATAGACATTGTGATTTTGTCATAAAATGAATTTCGTCGGCGGCCATCTTGGTTTTTCTGAATTCGCCATATACCCGATAACTTCATAAGTGGTTTCATATGATTCGTTACTCCGAAAACATAGGTGTAAACTAAATACCAAAATTATTATTATTATATGTCAATATATAAGTGGAGATATTGCCCAAAATAATTTTTCATGGCGGCCATTTTTACAAAATTGTCGAAACCCATATAGCGTCCTCACTTTTTTTCGGTAACATCGCTAATGGTAGCACTCGTGGAGAATAGTAGGAGGGGGGGGGGGGTGGTTGGCCGTACATGTCGCCCAATACTGGTCCACGGACAACTGCGGGTGTCCGTGTAATTACCAGCGTATTAAGATTAGGCTACTGGCGCCATCTAGTATCAGTTTTAGACATAACATCGCAATTTGAATTTTGGAAAAATGTGTAGAAGTAATGTTAACAATTTGTTTACACTGTCCGCATCTGAATGTGATACCGAGTTGTATATTTGTTTACACTGTCCGCATCTGAATGTGATACCGAGCTGTATATTTGTTTACACTGTCCGCATCTGATACTGAGCTGTACCTTTGTTTTCACTATCCTCATCTAATATTGAGCTGTACATTTGTTTGAATACTGCTTTATTACTTGCTGATAGAAGTATATAGCGCCTTCACAACGTCTCAGAGATGTAGGGGGCTTACATAGTTACCTCTGTGTCAATTTGACAAGAGGTTGATACAACGTCCCGTCAAACACGACACGATAACCAATGGCAATGCTGGGTCAATGCTGTTCCACTGTCTGCGACGCTGGCCCAGCATACCCAGTAAACACAATACGTTGAATCAATGTTGATTTAACGTTTGTCCAACATCGTTTTGCCGGGTAGTGTGAGCGCAAACTATTTATTTAAACCCGGCTTGGCGGTGCGCTGAACAGTTCTTGAAGTAAATTATTTGTTTTACGGAGAGTCCGCCCGAAATTATTTATATCAAAGAAACTCCAGCCACCCCCCCCCCCCCCCTGGGAATTGAATGGTGGCCCCCTTAGACGTGTATGTCGTGTTGGATTTCATACAAAAAATCCACAGAATATACTACCTTCTCTCTTGTCCAATAACAATCAGCCTCTTAAATTCAGCTTCGTTTTATCCTTTTTTTTCCCCAAATCTAATTTGTTATCATAGTTATTGTCCTGAAGATCCAATCCTGCTTCTTAAGACCTTGAGTCAAAGTTGGTTTAACGTTTGTCCAGCGTCGTAGACGGTGGACCAACGTTAAACCAACATTGATTAAACGTCTTGTGCCTGTCGGGCGTGTACTCCGTATTGTAGAAAACTACAATTCCATCTGGCTGAGCCGAAGCCTTTTTTCTATGATCATTCTAATCAGGCTAATGGGCGTGAAGTGCGAACGGAATATATTAGCAATCAGGACTGTTTTACTCAATGGGTTTTCTTTCGCTTTGCCAATTTTATTAAATATTCATCTTTTTATATTTTGCGGTTACTGCACTCCATTAGATAGATATAATAGCCGGGATACGAAGGCTGCAATTTCACCAGGGAATTGAAAATTAGAAGAAAAATGCCCAGATTGTCCTCTTGTGGTGTGTTTACAATAAACACAACTATAATCATAATTAGTTGATAAATTGATTGACCAAAGTTGAAAAAAGTATAAAATTTGCTGTGCCGCCATGTGCATCCCTCTTTAAGTGTATTTGTAAGAATTCATTTAACAAATTTATTTTCAGATGATCTTGTTCATTTTAACTATAGATTAGTACACGACCACGAGAAGAATCGGCCCTACTTATGAAATTAGAGAAAGCTGTATAACATGTATAGGCCCTAATGTTGTAGGCCTACATAGGGGCTTGTTGATGCCTCTCAATTTCTTTGTCATAAAATAAATGGCGTGTTATTCCTCGGCATGTGTCATGTTTATGTGAATGCACTCTCACTTATTCTTGACACAATTTATAAAATCATTAATGAATTACATTTTTTTAAATATTTTTTTTGCATATTAATTTTAAGCAATGAATGAATGAATGAATGAATGAATGAATGAATGAATGAATGAATCAATCAATCAATCAATCAATCAATCAAACAATCAATCAATCAATCAATTTATTATAGTAGAGTAGCCTGTGCCTGTGAACGGAGGGTCTATCTGCAAATGGAAAGAAATAAATAGACTTCTTGCATGATTGCGGCGGAATTCTATTACGCCAGAATATAGTGTTGACGCCGTCTGCATCTGGAGAAACACGGAACCTTTGCCTTGAAATGATATCAGCGGCACGATAGATTAAAGGCACTTCACCTCCATCCCATAGGGTTTTCTTTTGCCAATTTATCAATATCCTATGATAAAAAAGGATTGCAAATTTCTCATAGCATATAACATATTAATTGTGAGTTATTGTCAACCAGGGTTAAAAATTCATACAACTGCGAAATGGGCATGCGTGGGATGGTCAGGTGTAGGCTTACATTAGCCTATAGAGTACACTTTGACAGCATTATTATCAGCACTGAACTGATTACAAGATACTACTCCAATGAGAAATTGGCCCGATGTTGTTTTAATGTTAGACCAACGTCTGCGACGTTGGACGACATTAAACCAACATTTGGTGAGTGTGCCGTTTTGGCTGGGGAATCTCTCATAAATTATATGCTTTGGATTAACTGTTTCCAGACCCACATGGTAACACAACCGTTTGTGTCTCAACACAAAGCCCACATGAGAGAATTGGTGAATTATTTCCTCATAGATGTCGCTCAAGTATATAGAGTCTGGACTAAGCCCCATCCTTATCGAATGAAGGGCTCTGTGCAATAACCTGCTAAGCGCCATCAACAGGTTCTTGCTGATTACGACGGATTTGAGGTGCCGAGGTAGGGAAGATTATCGCGTAAAAAACTCTTAGACTCTACGACCATTATAAAGCACTTTTCTCAGAAGCAAGTACATGTTTATGGCTGTTAGTGAAATAGATTTCAATATAAAAAACTGTCAAGTGCGTTTACCAGTTGACCTAAATATTACTACATGACATGTAGCAAATTGTACCGGTTAGCTCACTTAACAAGTTCTTGCAAAGAATACAATCACAAACCAGAAATGTAAGCGCCCTCAACATGATTTTACAAATATCAACAATATTAATTTCAAATGTGCAAAAGTATTCAGATAAATGGTTGTGAAGTCACTGTTTCACAGATATCTAATCGACATTCATGATTTCTGGAAAAAATCGAATAAAGCAATGAGATGATAATGTCATTTACCATAAAAAAATGTAAATCAGTGAATGAAAGTTAACCCTTTAACCGCCAAATTATTCAATTTGAATTTTCACTCACTTGAAGTTGTGTCTCGCTGACGCGATCTACAATTTCAAGTGAGTGAAAATTATTCAGATTTGACAAAATGGAGGTCAAATCTTGCTGGTTGATGTCACATTTATCTATAACATATTTAAACTGTGGTACTTAATAAAAAACGAAAACCCGAATATCTGCGGCACCGGCGATTAAAGCGTTAAACCCTTGGTCCACTGTGGAAGGGGTATGCGCTGACAGTCAGTAATCTGAGTCATTTTCCCAGGTATCTTCATATACATTTGTATGTGTAAAAACAGTTTCTAGCATGTCAAATTTAGGATGCGATACCCCATTGAACTTAAACTGTATTTAGAACTGTATGTGGGAAACATAAAGTCAAGGACACAATGTAGGGTTATTAAGATCCCAACGTGAGGCATCCCAATAAAAAAAAACGTCTGACACAATATATATATCAAAAAAATGTAATTAATTTGGTCATTTCAAAATTGAAAACATCACGTAGGCCATCGGCTTTATTTATATACAAATATATATGATGATACGCCGGAAAATTACTTATAGATTACTGATTGTAGTTGATGATGTCTATGGCGGGATGCTATGTGGGGCCCCCTTTGTCCAGCGCATCATGTACTGTGGTTTATCCCTTATATTAAAAATCGACCAATTTCTAAAAATCGAATTCAAGCACAATATTTCTTGATGTTAATGGGTAGATAGTGACATTTTCTTGTTTAGGTGTGGTGGGCAAGTATTATAAAACACTAGATCTTGGCCCAATGATGGTAAACTGTTGGACCACCGTCTGCGAGTCTAGCCCAACTTTATACCACCACTGCTAACCCAGAGAACAGGAGACGTAGACCCAATATTTAATTAATGCTGGGCCAGCGTCGCAGACGGTAGGACAACATTAATCCAGCATTTTGATTGAGTGTTCTATCCTCTTTTAAAACAATACGAACGAAATGACGGACGGTGATTGGTCGTCCACAAGGCGAGAAAATCTGAGTATTCCCAACAATTTGCATAATAACAACAGCCGATAAAAATGCAGATGGTCACCATCGGCTATGTTGATAACCCATGTAGCGACGTGCCTTTTAGATTCATAGTGACTGACTCCGTCAGACATGCAAACATGCCACTCAGCATGCGTACATGGTCACGCCAAGTGAACAACAGCAGGCCAGGGCCACGCAAACCATCCATTGGCATTGTTAATCACAGTAACACAGACCATGACGTCATCGTGACCTCTGCCTTCTAACCCTTACAACGCTAAAATAGGTTTCTGTAACTATGAAGACCAAATGGGTTTCTTCAATTTGAAATCATCATAAATATCTTAGTTATTAGCTCCTTCCGCATCATTTGGATAACTATGTTATCAGGTTATGGGTTTATACGACCATTAGAAATATTTCACTCTTTCGGCGCGAGGACCGACTTTAGACATCAGATTCTGACGTCTAAAGTCGGTCCCCGAGCTGAAAAGGTTAATATAATAACGTGCCTTAGCTGCCAGAATGTCGTTTTTGTCACTCAAATGTCCATACTACACTCTAGTTGCTAGAGGGTCGGTGTGTTGCGTAATATTATTTGCATATAGATAGAACCTCGCTAAACGGACCACCGAAGGGACTTAGCAAAAGTATTTAGAACATCTCGATACAAATCCACCTGGCTTCTTTTTGAGGAAGTTAACTCAGGTTAAGCGCCACCTGGTGAATAACTATGAACATAAACAGGCCTCCCTCTGGCTGTGATTGGTTGCCGTCACCCGCGCGGTGGGTTCTGGGTATACCCACAGCCTGATGTCGCTACGCAGTGGTCTACCACTCTAATTCAATGTCGCCAGGCATACATGCAAGTTTATAAAATCTAGGCGACTTGTAATAGTAGTTATTTTGCAGATCAACGGTAGATATATCGTTGTTTTAGGAGACAAAAACCAGTAGAACGGCTCAGAAAGAAATGTTTCTCATCACTGAAAGGAATTTTCTCCCACAGAGAATCGATACAACTTGTAACATGTCTGTTTTTTACCCCTGTGTATCTTTGTGTGTAAGTCGACGTCAATTCACTGTCACCAGATTTTTCAAACTCGTTCTAGTTGCCCACCCTTGCCCAGTGAGGGGGTGAGTGTGGAAGGAATGGCCTAGATGGTTTTCATTAATTTTGCTATTCAACAAATAATATCAATCAACTAGGGACCATCTCCATAGATGATTATACAAGACATAGTGTGGTAAGCTTTTACACTCCCAACGAGTATAAATTATATAATAATTATATTAGGTGATGAAGTAGCAAAACGTCGAATTTTTATATAATCTAATCTTTATGTGAACTAGATATTTTTTGTTCAATTTCTGCTCCATGACTTTGATACTTCGACTAAATTCGATTTCATAAATATATTTTATCCAAGCAAAATATCTTAATCCAGCACAATATGTTCACTTTGAGATGTGGATAGTCACAGCAATTCACATCTCGAAATTAATTAATACTGGGCCACGGTATGCAACACTGAGCCAGTTTGATACCAGCATAGGGTCAACTACTTTTTCCAATGGTTGCTATTAATAGATGTGCAGATGAAGATGAAAAATAAAGCACCCCTTGTAAATAATAACGTGTGTAATTTTAATCACCGCGGTGGCTTTCTTGGCTTGATAGAGAATCTAGTAAAAACTGGGCTGGAATGCTGACTACTATTTGAAAAAAGCAAGTTAGACGAGAAATATACATCAAAATACCGCTATATTTCAAGATGGCCGCCAATTGACTTTCACTTTTTTTTAAATGCGATCAATATGACTTAAAAAAAGTATCAGATACTGGCTGTATTACTAAAGTAAAATATATAATTTAATCTCCACATATTTGCAATTTGACAAAATACAATTTATTTTGTTTACCCATTAGAAGTTGTGTTTCGCTGACGCGACCCACAACTTCAAACTTGATACAAATTACTTGTATAGGCCTATGTCCAATCCTGTCCAATCCAGACATATAGGCCTACCAATCTACACATAGCCCTACTAATCTAGCAAATTTATGTCATGCTTATTTCTCACTAAAATGTTTTTGTTTTCAGAACAGGGGCGGCGGAGCTAGCTTTTCAGTGAAGAAGGGGGGTTAAATTTGACAAAAAAATATATTTTACTGTAAAGGTCGAGGTGCCCGCCCCGGGGAAATTTTTAATTTTCAAAGGCTTTCTCATGCAATCTAAGGCATATTGGGCACGGTATCTCACTCAGTATATCGCCAAATCACAAGAAAACCCCTAAATAAAGTGATGATTTGTTTCTGAGGAGGTGGGGGGGGGGTAGGGGTTGAACCCCCCATAACCCGCCACTGCAGGACAAATGTAAAGGCTGAACACGGCCATAGACGTGATCAGCACTTTAAGGGTTCAATGTTGGAGAGTAATGTATTCAAATTTGATTTAAGCGCAGTGACATCGGAATTAAACCTTAAAGCGCTGAATATTCTCGATGAAAACCTTGGAGACCAAAGGTTTTTTTTTCAATTTGAAATCATCATGGCTGTCTTAGTTAGCTCTTTCCGATTTATTTGAATACCTATGTTATGGGTCTACGATCATTATAAAAATGTTGACTCTCAGTGCGGGGATAGACTATAGACGTCAGAATCTGACGTCTACAGCACTGCAAGGGTTAAAGGGTCCCACTTGGCGTTTGCATGTTACGACCCTTGAGTCCCACAGCGCCACACGGAATACCAATGGACTGTGAACAGATGTGAGGCCTGGGGACCTGGGCTGTGCGGGGCCGTCCATGGCGGTCCCCCGGGCCAACAACACGTCCTGCTTGCTGACCGCTCCTCACAGGATGTGCAGGGGACGTAGAGGAGGGGGTCACAGGGAAATGTCCTCTTTTAACAGCCGCAGATCAATATACCAGTCTCCATCATGGATTCACGCGGGTTCTTTAACGAGTGACCTAGATTCTAGGATTGTGATTGGTCGAGATCGACCAATCACATGCCTAGGATGTAGGTCAACCGCGCTGCTGTACAACATAGTGCACCATCACCAGGCCACACGGCATGAACAGGTTGGCTCCATAGATATTCATAGGCTCGTGTATGACTGATTTCCGATTGTTGTCTCCGCTGTCACGAAATATTGGCCCAAATTTCATTCAATGATCATTCAACGTCTGAAACACTGGTCCACACTTAGACCACTATGGCGGGATATCCTGTTGTGACAGGACATTGCAATCCGCTGATAACATTCTGCCCATGCACCTGTGTTTCAGTAGGCAATTGTTATTTTGACGAAAGCATATGCCAGATTATATTTTCAAGGAAACATCTAATGTGAATACATGAAGGATGTTGCCGTTCTGAATAAATGAATTTGAGTGAATGAATTTCTCTTGCTATACTACAATGTCGATTAATATCTCCATAGATTTACCTATGAGAGTCCCGTATTCAGAAATTAAAAACGGGGGCTCACTTAAAATTTGGCAGCCCTTCGACCTTATATTTTGAGCATTAAATAACAAATTTTAAGACTCTTTAAATCACTGAAAATACAGTGTGATCTTCTGTGTGTTTGGCTTCCACATAAATAACAAAAATATGTTGTTTACTACAACCCGCACGTGCACGTTTACAACACGTGTATGTTTTTCAGTCAAGTCTTACACTAAATATGGCGACTTTAGTAGAGCACAGCTCCTATATTTTGATGTAAACATCTGTCACATTGTGTGGAACAAAGTTGTTCCGCTGTGGTATTGTTTGTGGATCATCTCGCTGTATCCCACTGGGCACGCGATGTTGTTACGACGTTGAATCAACGTCGTGTGCCCGGTGGGATATGCATATATAGGCCTATAGGCCTATGCATATATAGGCCTATATTGAAATTAAGGTCATATTTACATGTCAGATCTGGCCTTAACGGAATCATGTTAACAAAAATTTCTTTCAAACAAGTATTTTGACTCGGACCACTATAATATTACAATTAACCGATTGTAAAGCCTTTTCATTTCAATGCCATCATCTTTTCATCTTTAATCTGGTCATTGATCAATATTCGAAAGAAAATATGAGACGATTGCACGATGTCATGTTCCAGATGAGGCCTAATCACACTCACTATGGTCTCAAGGTCCATCATATCGTCACATGTTGTGATTACTTGAGCGCCTGTCATGATTGTGTAACATCGTGGTAGTCTTCGACGTTGGGCCTAACTTGTATTTATAAATGCTATACAAAGTTGTGACCCCGGGAAACACGTTCTGGCTAATAAAAGTGGCCACGGCTGTAAGTGACGTTTTATGTAGCCCTACTATATTGCGTTCTGTCGGCAGTAGTTGCAAATTGCTGGTCTCAAATCAAAAAAATAGGCTAGCTACGCATGATGTCCACCAAAATATTAAACTTTGGAAGTCGTATTGATAGTAAAAGTTCATATCTGACACTTTGCGGTGTTATCATGGGTTTTCACATGTGGAGTAGTATCTACATGCCTACACTGTAACCATGGGTTTTCACATTTAGGGTATTATCTGAATGCCATACATTTCTGTATCGGTGCCTTGACGACTCACCGATTAAGTTCTCACTGATCAAATGCAAAGATCATTACTTCTATATTCCACCTACAAATATATATGACTGTAAAACATAATCTGGCTACTATTCATATTTAACATATCATTTATTAATACATATGTAGACCCTATATACATGTATCCTACAAATTAGAAATAAATAATGAAACACATTTACTACTTGGGAATTTGATTTTCTGGTATTCTACATATTTTTACGTTTGGAAAGATAAAAAACGCTTTAAAATGGTTCAAATAAAGCCAATAAAAGCGGGGCATCCCCTTTTTAATTTCGTATTTGAAAAAACAAATATTATTTTATATACGATCATCAACGTTATGTAATGTGCCAGCAACACAATAATTCAGTTTGTACAATGTACGCTTGCTAGCATGACCATAGCCTGTGAGCGGAGGGCCTATCTGCAAATCTAAAGAAATAAATGGACTTCTTGCATGATTGCGGCGGAATTCTATTACGCCAGAATATAGTGTTGACGCCCTCTGCATCTGCAGAAACAAGGAACCTTTGCCTTGAAATGATATCAGAGGCACGATAGATTACAGGCACTTCACCTCCATCCCATGGGGTTTTCTTTTGCCAATTTATCAATATCCTATGATAGAAAAGGATTGCAAATTTCCCATAGTATATAACATATTAATTGTGAGTTATTGTCCACCACGGTTAAAGATTCATACAACTGCAAAATGGGCATGCGTGGGACGGTCAGGTGTAGGCCTACATTAGCCTATAGAGTACACTTTGACGGCATTAATATTAGCGACTGAACTGATTACAAGATACTACTCCAACGAGAAATTGGCCCAATGTTGTTTTAATGTTAGACCAAGGTCTGTGACGCTGGCCGACATTAAACCAACATTTGGTGAGTGTGCTGTGTTGGCAGGGAAATCTCTCACTGTCAATATGCTGTGAGTCGACTGTTTCCAGACCCCCATGGTACCACAACCTTTGTGTCTCAACACAAAGCCCACATGAGAGATTTGGTGAATTATTTCCTCATAGATGTCGCTCAAGTATATAGAGTTTATATGATTTGGGGACTTGCTCTTAATGCCGCGATGTGTATGAAACGCATATAGTATTATTATCTTGGCTGATAACTGTGGATGTGGGCTGATATGTCATTGTGGAGTGTCCAGGGGCCACTGTGGCATTCTGGGGATACCCTTGTCCAGTGTATTTTGACAGTTATACTATACCTTTAAGCCTACTTTGGATTAAGTTCCAGTACAATTGCTTTGCATATCATACGCTCACAGCATAAGTGAATGTCGATAATATCATAAATTATGGATAATATATAAAAAGCTGTAGCTAACCGTATAGGCATGAGTGAGTAAATATTGCTTTGTGTCGCTTTTTGTACAATCATGGCAATATCGCGAGACAAGGAAGCTCAGAAGTCTGGACTATGCCCCATCCTTATCGAATGGCGGGCTCCATGCAAGGAAGAATGAAACAAATCACTTTATTCAGCTCCAATGGAAACAACAGGTCGGCAGACCAGACCCTTTGGTACCATCAGAGCGAAAGAGGAAATTATGAAAGAGAAAAATGAAATATGGTTAAACATGTTAAATAATATATCAGTAAAAAAAATCAATTTTGATTCAACATGTCACATAATATAACAGTGATTTATATTACATACAGTATTATATTTACTAATACAGATTTTTTTTATGTATTCAGTGAAACCAGTTATGCTGTGTGTAGTTGCTTTTTTTAATTTTAATAAAGGCGTGTTGTTAATGACAATGGGTAATTGGTATCTAATGCATTTACGTGAGAATTCGTGTTTAACTATGGAGTTTCGCAAATTGGTGCATGTGAATTTCGAAACCAGTTTGGAAAGTAAAATTTTGAAAATACACAGGAAGACAATCATTTGTATATTTAAAATAAAATTTTAGCTGTTGAACATAATGTAAGTCATATATTTTTAATACGTTAAGCTTTTTAAATATGGGATCAGTATGAGAAAATAAATGACTTTTGTCTATTATTCGAATAGCCTTTTTTTGCAATTTGTGGATACGCTTAGAGTCGTGTCCCCATGCCAGTGAACAATAATTAGTATGTGGGAGAATAAGAGAATTGTAAATTGTTAGGGGTGTTGTTTGAGGGAGCTGGTATTTTAATTTATTTATTATTCCTATAGTTTTAGAAATTTTATTTGCTACTTTGGTCACATGACTTTTCCAAATTAGATGTTTGTGCAAAATTAGTCCTAGAAAATCAAATTGTTCAACACACTCAATTTTTTCATTGCTTATTTCTATCTTTGGTATATATAGAAAACATTAGATTTTGGCCCCAATGATGGTAAACTGTTGCACCACCGTCTGTGCGTCTAACCCAGCATTATACCACCTCTGGTAACCCAGCAAACACGAGACGTTGACCCAATTTTGAAATAATGCTGGGCCAGCGTGGCAGACGGTAGGACAACAATAATCCATCATTGTACCAGTTTGGTTTTCTATCCCCTTTTTAAATAATAAGAACGAAATGGCGGGGGATGATTGGTCTTCAACAAGACGTAAACATTTTGTCGAGAAAATATAAGTATTCCCAACAATTTGCATAATAATAACAGCCGATAAAAATGCAGATGGCCACTAGGCTATGTTGATAACACATGTAGCGACGTGCCTTTTAGATTCATAGTGACTGACTCCGTCAGACATGCAAACATGCCACTCGGCATGCGTACATGGTCACGCCAAGTGAACAACAGCAGGCCAGGGCCACGCAAACCACCCATTGGCATTGTTAATCACAGTAACACAGACGGGCGGGGGCCCTAGGGTAGTGGTTAGCACCGCTGCCTTACACGCCAGAGTCCGGGGTTCGGTTCCCGGTCTCGGCGGTTTGAAAGAAACAAAATTGTTTCTTCCCCATCCACGTGTGAAAGTTAGTATTGTGGGGAGCCTCCGTGACCGAGAGGTAGCGTGCTCGGCCTCAGACCGCCAGGGCTCGAATTTCTAATCCTGTGTCTGGAGGACAGTGTCATCTCAATCATCTCACCATCCTCAGGAGGTTCTCCTGGCCCAGTTTAGCCTATATGTGCACAAAGGTGGCCTAAAGCCCGATTCATTTCATTTCATAGTAACACAGACAATGACGTCATCGTGACCTCTGCCTGCTAACCCTTACAACGCTAAAATAGGTTTCTGTAACTATGGAGACCAAATGGGTTTCTTCAATTTGAAATCATCACAAATGTCTTAAGTATATTATTTGCCTACATTTAGAACATCTCATATTTTGGTCTAATTATATTTTTACTCATGGTTGTCCAAAATAAGAAATCAGGAATTTCGTCTCTATCTAGCCTAACTGGTGAGTGCGCAGCACAAAAATTAAAAAAACGTTTGAAGTTCTAGTCTATGGACATGTTTACATCATAATTATGGTCAATTTAAAAAGCCAAAATAAAATCACTGATTTATTTTATGATTTTAGCCTGCGTATGGGCCTTTAATAACAATGGTCATAAAGAGGCCTCCCTCTGGCTGTGATTGGCTGACGTCACCCGCGCGGTGGGTTCTGTGTATACTCACAGCCTGATGTCGATACGCAGTGGTCTACCGCTTTAATTCAATGTCACCAGGAAGGCATACATGCAAGATTATAAAATTTAGGCGACTTGTAATTGTTATTTCGCAGATAAACGGTAGATATATCTTTGTTTTAGGAGACAAAAGCCAGAACGGCTCAGAAAGAAATGTTTCTCATCACTGAGAGGAATGTTCTCCTACAGAGAATCGATAGAGCTTGTAATATGTCTGTTTTTTACACAGTGTGTGTCCATCCACTGATACCTGTGTTTTCAGACTCGTTTTACTAGCAAAACGTCGAATTTTCATATACTCTAATCTTTATATCAACTAGATATTTTTTGCTACCCAATTGAACTCCTTTGTTCAATTTTTGCTCCATGACTTTGCTAATTTGAATAAATTTGATTTGATAAATATATTTTAGTCAGGCAAAATAGCTTAATCCAGCACAATAAAGACATTGAATATAGGCCTAGTTGGATATTTAGTGAAGTGATGTCGTTTATGTTCACATTGAGATGGGAATTGTGGCAGCAATTCATATATCAAAATACCCTGCTGTCCACGGTTAATGAAAGTATATCCCAGCAAATAGAAGAGGTAGAACCAATGCTGGTTTAATGCTGGCCCGACGTCGTAGACGGTGGACCATTGTGTTAGCTGTGATATGTGTGTTGATCGTGCATAAGCAGGGGTCGTTTTCTTGCCACCGCGTGTTGATTTAATACTGGGCCATGGTCTGCCACATTGGGCCAGTTTTATATCAGCATGGGTCAACTACTTTTTCCAATGATTTCTAATAATAGATGTGCCTATGAAGATGAAAATTAAAGAACCACTTGTAAATAATAACGTGTCCAATTTTAAGCACCCCTTTAAATAATAACATGTCTAATTTTAATCATTTCAGTGTTGGGCGTTTGCCGTCGTAGTCAGTACTACCAAGGAATCTCAGGTACTACCGACTGCCAGCGCTCGGCAGCTCGTTCCCTCCACGATTATTCAAGTTTCAAAACTTCCCCGCTCTCCTGAAAATATTCAATATATAGAGAGACTCCTAGCCCCAGTGGCTGAAACAGCTTTCAGCCACAGATTTACCGCGTACAAAATCGCGGGACATTTCTTTGGACTGTCATATTTGGAAAATATCGGGGAGTAATCAGGTCAAAAATTGGTTTTTTAAATTAGTAACATTTCAGTTCCATGCCCGCATGCTCAGATCAGAGGTCGCACAGTCATTGAAAAATCATGGATATTTTTGGACCTTGGGGTCGGGATCGCTCTCAGTCAACGCCATGTTGGATTTTTAAGTAAGCAAAAAGCAAATCCACGGCCTCGGAGAGGACGACACGGCAAGAGAGACTCCGTGACGGAGAGGTAGCATGCTCGGTGTCAGACCGCCAGGGTATCCTGTGGGCAGTGTCATCTGATTAATCCTGGTTCAGTTCAGCCTGGACATGCCCATTCATTCATTCATTCATTCATTCATTCATTCATTCATTCATTCATTCATTCATTCATTCATTCATTTGAACAGATACACATAGTCTTGTACATATGTTCATTTTAATGACGCATAAGTCTGCATAGACTTACCGTCGTCAATAAATTTCTGTCTATCTATCTATCACAAGACGCTCAGTCGTGAACAATTGGTTTATCTCCCGGTTGTCAGCGTCTGGGCCAGCGAGGTGGTAGTCTATAGTAATGTGGTTTCCGGCCTTACATCGTGATCTACATAAACAAGTGGAGTGTGAAAAGAAGAGTGTGAAAAGAAGCCAAGCTGTTTCAAATACGTTGTGTCTTTCTGTTATGTGTCTAGACATAGTTTGGATTGATATTTTACTACCGGGCCTGGCCAAGTTATACCCAGCCAGGAAGCAATAACATTGTACAGTGTACATGAAGACCCCTCACTCCGTTATCACTATGTACATGGAGACGCCTTACTATGTTATTACAGTGTACATGGAGACGCCTTACTACATTATTACTGTGTACATGGAGACGCCTTACTCCGTTATTACTATGTACATGGAGACGCCTTACTCCGTTATTACTGTGCACATAGAGACGCCTTACTCCGTTATTACTGTGTACATGGAGACGCCTTGCTCCGTTATGTCTGTGTACATGGAGACGCCTTGCTCCGTTATGTCTGTGTACATGGAGACGCCTTACTCCGTTATTACTGTGTACATAGAGACGCCTTACTCCGTTATTACTGTGTACATGAAGACTCATTACTCCGTTATCACTATGTACATGGAGACGCCTTACTCCGTTATCACTATGTACATGGAGACGCCTTACTCCGTTATTACTGTGTACATGGAGACGCCTTGCTCCGTTATGTCTGTGTACATGGAGACGCCTTGCTCCGTTATGTCTGTGTACATGGAGACGCCTTACTCCGTTATTACTGTGTACATAGAGACGCCTTACTCCGTTATTACTGTGTACATGGAGACGCCTTGCTCCGTTATTTCTGTGTACATGGAGACGCCTTGCTCCGTTGTTACTGTGTACATAGAGACGCCTTACTCCGTTATTATTGTGTACATGGAGACGCCTTGCTCCGTTATTTCTGTGTACATGGAGACGCCTTACTCCGTTATTACTGTGTACATGGAGACGCCTTACACCGTTATTAATGTGTACATAGAGACGCCTTGCTCCGTTATCACTGTGTTCATCGAGACGTCTTGCTTCATTATTCCTACTGTGTACATAGAGACACCTTACTCCGTTATTACTGTGTACATAGAGACGCTTTGATCCGTTATTACTGTGTACATGGAGACGTCTTGCTCCGTTATTACTGTGTACATAGAGACGCCTTGCTCCGTTATCACTGTGTACATCGAGACGTCTTGCTCCATTATTCCTACTGTGTACATGGAGACGCCTTACTCCATTATTGCTGTGTACACGGAGACGCCTTACTCCGTTATTACTGTGTACATAGAGACTCCTTACTCCGTTATTACTATGTACATAGAGACGACTTACTCCGTTATTACTGTGCACATAGAGACGCCTTACTCCGTTATTACTCTGTAAATAGAGACACCTTACTCCGTTATTACTGTGTACATAGAGACGCTTTGATCCGTTATTACTGTGTACATGGAGACGTCTTGCTCCGTTATTAATGTGTACATAGAGACGCCTTACTCCGTTATCACTGTGTTCATCGAGACGTCTTGCTCCATTATTCCTACTGTGTACATAGAGACACCTTACTCCGTTATTACTGTGTACATAGAGACGCTTTGATCCGTTATTACTGTGTACATGGAGACGTCTTGCTCCGTTATTACTGTGTACATAGAGACGCTTTGATCCGTTATTACTGTGTACATGGAGACGTCTTGCTCCGTTATTAGTGTGTACATGGAGACGCCTTGCTCCGTTATTACTGTGTACATATTGATTATTTTGATTATTTAAGGTCATCTTAAATGTCAAAAGGTCAATTTCAAGTAAGAAAAAATATCATTTTTACCAAAATAATAATATACAGGACCTTGAATAATCAGGTATTGGTAATAACGCATTATGTTATTTTTGGAACTTGTTTCTTTTCGATTGTAGACGTTTAATATCCATGCCGTCTCCGATGAGGAAATGAGGTGCGGGTTATGCTTTATCGCCACTGTGTGGCCCGCTACCTGTTTTAATACAGAGAAGCGCTGTTTTGGCAGCAAATGGAGAATAATGGCTACCATTGGAGAATAGGCCACATGTGATGGGAATACTAACCAGCCGCTACAGTCATTAATCTCCTTCTCTAAAACTACAGGCATCGCAATAGCATCAGCTCAATTCTGACCAATGTATACGATGTTCATCCAGCATTAAACTGATATCCATTGACTCCGTTGTGTTCGACACTAAATTAAACAGACTATATCTAAATCGTCTCCACTGTGGTATAGACAACTAGCCGCCGAACCAGATCTAGTTAATGTCGGGAGCATAAGTCAAGCATTGGTGCAGTGTTGAAAAACGTCTGTTGTTGACTGACATATATAGGAGCCTACATCTTCTACTCATCAACCAAGGTGAGATGACATATTTTACAATATCAGAAGCTAACCGTATAATTATTGAGAACATAATAATAACAAGTACGACTGGTGAGGCTATAGGCATCATATAAATTCGCAGCCCAGTTTTGCTTAGTCAGACATACCCGGTATGACTGGGCCGCATAGCTCATTTACTGCGCGAGGCCCAGTCACACTGACCGCCATTTTGTTTACACAGCCAGCTGTGTAAAAGCCACACTCACGTTGCCTACAAAAAAACTCGGATGCCAAGAAATTTAGACGAATATTTCAAGTGCCTATGAAAACTAGGCCATTTTCAGCAGGCGTAAACTTGTGATCTTATTGGAACTATTACATTTAAAAATGGAGGTCAGTGTGTCAGAGCCTTGCGATGTCATCAGGGTAAGTCAGACACAGGAAGATTTTTTCAGTTTAGTGTAACCAAGGTATTGGTGTAAAGTTACACATATAGACATGGTTTTTTTCGCGTTTGCATCAGATTGGAATCTTATCAAAATGTTTATTTGATAAAAACGTGTAAATATCAGTAAAACATTCCTATTACCAATAGATACTAAATTCGCATTTTGAGTGTACGACTTCATTGTCTTGTTTAATAGACATTGTGATTTTGTCATAAAATGAATTTCGTCGGCGGCCATCTTGGTTTTTCTGAATTCGCCATATACCCGATAACTTCATAAGTGGTTTCATATGATTCGTTACTCTGAAAACATAGGTGTAAACTAAACACCAAAATTATTATTATTATATGTCAATATAAAAGTGGAGATATTGCCCAAAATAATTTTTCATGGCGGCCATTTTTACAAAATTGTCGAAACCCATATAGCGTCCTCACTTTTTTTCGGTAACATCGCTAATGGTAGCAATCGTGGAGAATAGTAGGGGGGGGGATGGGTGGCCGTACATGTAGCCCAATACTGGTCCACGGACAACTGCGGGTGTCCGTGTAATTACCAGCGTATTAAGATTAGGCTACTGGCGCCATCTAGTATCAGTTTTAGACATAACATCGCAATTTGAATTTTGGAAAAATGTGTAGAAGTGATGTTAACAATTTGTTTACACTGTCCGCACTTGAATGTGATACCGAGTTGTATATTTGTTTACACTGTCCGCATCTGAATGTGATACTGAGCTGTACATTTGTTTTCACTGTCCTCATCTAATATTGAGTTGTACATTTGTTTTCACTATCCTCATCTAATATTGAGTTGTACATTTGTTTTCACTGTCCTCATCTAATATTGAGTTGTACATTTGTTTTCACTATCCTCATCTAATATTGAGCTGTACATTTGTTTTCACTGTCCTCATCTAATATTGAGTTGTACATTTGTTTTCACTATCCTCATCTAATATTGAGTTGTACATTTGTTTTCACTGTCCTCATCTAATATTGAGTTGTACATTTGTTTTCACTGTCCTCATCTAATATTGAGTTGTACATTTGTTTTCACTATCCTCATCTAATACTGAGCTGTACATTTGTTTTCACTGTCCTCATCTAATATTGAGTTGTACATTTGTTTTCACTATCCTCATCTAATATTGAGTTGTACATTTGTTTTCACTATCCTCATCTAATATTGAGTTGTACATTTGTTTTCACTATCCTCATCTAATATTGAGTTGTACATTTGTTTTCACTATCCTCATCTAATATTGAGCTGTACATTTGTTTTCACTGTCCTCATCTAATATTGAGTTGTACATTTGTTTTCACTATCCTCATCTAATATTGAGTTGTACATTTGTTTTCACTATCCTCATCTAATATTGAGCTGTACATTTGTTTTCACTGTCCTCATTTAATATTGAGTTGTACATTTGTTTTCACTATCCTCATCTAATATTGAGTTGTACATTTGTTTTCACTATCCTCATCTAATATTGAGTTGTACATTTGTTTTCACTATCCTCATCTAATATTGAGTTGTACATTTGTTTTCACTATCCTCATC